>MDYQ01000085.1:0-101186 GCA_003024175.1 Planoprotostelium fungivorum
ACCTTTCGCCTGGTGGATGGTAGAGAGGGTGACAGCGTCTGGTGGCTCTTCGTGTATGAGACCCTCCTCTTCCAGTGAACTCTTGTCCAGGAACATTCGAATTCGATCCATGGATGTAGCTGACACCGTGAGTGAAGAATCTTCAAAGAGATTTCTCACCTCCTTCAGGGTGGGGTAGATCGTCCATACTCTTGCACAGAAATTTCAGGGAAGATTCTTCGAAAGAACTCAACTGCCATTGAGTATCCTGAATCCAGTCAGAATTTCCGCGGAATTTCCATCAACAACTCCCACCTTTACGATCCGATGTACAGCGGCTGAAGGCTTATCCACGTTGCCCATCGTTCTGTTCCACCTCTTCAACTTCTCCGCGAGATCTCTCAAGTTCTTAAACTGTCCTCCGTTCAATCCGATCGGCTTCGTCCTCCAGCTCAGAATCATCTCTACCGCAGACACTCTACCCCTCGTCAATCTACAACCCGCCATCTCCCTCACCGATTATTTTCCCTCCTCTTTCCCATGGCGATATTGATCTGGTCTTGTAGTGTGACGGTAGCCTTGTCACCTAATCCTCTCGGAGGTACGTTCATGATCTTCAGGAGAGATAGGTTGTCACTGCCGTTCGACATGATGCGGAGGTAAGATGTCATGATTCGATTGATGGAGACGTTGAGGGCATCGTTGCCACCAGCAACGCGGAAGTGGAGCTGCTTCTCCATGAGAGAACGCTGGAAGGCCCAACTGATCGAATTGTTTCGGTACAAGACGGCGAAGTCGGACAACCTGATCCGTCAGCGGGGTCATTTCCCGGGAAATCACCTCAATCCCGGGAACTTCTCCGTGTCTTTCAGCATGAGATCGATGGTATCTGTGCGGTTCAGAAGTTGTGGAAATCTCAGCGAAAACTCACTGGCTACGTATCCCGCCTCCATGAATTTGTTATAACAACCGGACAGGCTCACAACTTCTCCCATCACATTGGGTGTATTACAATTCGAATCAGAGCCCAGCGACTGCCCCTCTCTCACCACGTTCAGCTGTCGACATTATTTCTCTCCTCTGATGATCACGTGATGCGATGTAGACTCACCAATCGATTGCAAGAATGAACGATCGATTTCGTTGAACGGTAATTTGTCTTGAGAGAGACAGTCTCACAATCTTTAAAGTGAGAGAGGAATTGCTCCCAATTTCCAGCTGAAAGGGATGAGTGACGATCTACAACGGTGTATATGCTCACATGCGGCACCCCTCCAACCGTAGATGGATTGATTGATATCACCCACCACCGTGATCCTTCCGTGAGAAGCTAAGATCTTCACATCTCAGTGAGATTTCGCAGAAAACTCATTTCTCACCTGTAATATGCCCAACTGTACTGTATTTGTATCTTGATATTCATCCACCAACACATATTTGAATCTATCCATCTCAGAATAATATCAAATCAATCGAATCAATCAAATCAATCAAATCAATCAAATCAATCATTCTCACCGATGGGAATAATTCTCCACGATGTCCCTCCTCTCTTCCATAGCCGTCAGAGTCAAGTTCAGCATGTCACTGAAATCCACCGAGGAAGTGTTCGCCTTGTATCTCTCATATTCTTCGTACACAAAACATTCCAACTCGTGAGGTGAAAACTGTGATCCCGGCCCCCTGCGATACACTTGAGCCAAACGGATGAGATCGAGAATCTCGTTGATCTTCTTCTTCTCCCTCTTCTTCTCATCCTTCTGCTTCTCTTCTGCGTACATGTCTGAGGCCTGTATCCTATGAGCCGTCTACATCGTTGTAGATGAAGGATTCACCCTGGTGAAATCGTTGGAAGGGGATTGGATCTTCCTCCTCTTGGTCTGTTGCATCTTGTTCTGATCTGTTAAGACCTCTAAAGCTCTCTGTGCGTGATATCGCTTGTAAGCTTCCTTCACGATCATGAGTTGATCGTCATCTTGCAAGATGGACGTCTCTGGTCGAAGTAGTTCTGCACATGTGAGTGATGAGTTGAGATGTGAAAATGGAAATGTAGAAGTCAAAAAAGAATACCTGAATCTCGCAGGACTGTGAGACAGAAGGCGTGGAAAGTGCTGACGGTTACACCGATGGAAATGGAGGGATCGATCATCTGACGAGATGTGTGAGACAGCTTCGAATGTGTGAGGAATAATGACACCTGTTGGAGTCGTTGTCGCATGGATGCCGCGGCTCGATTGGTCAAGGTGAAGATGATGATGGAATTGGGTGCGACGTCTATGTGGATGTGGTCAATCTCGGTGAAGTGTGAGAATAAAACAACTCACTGTGTTCCAACATGTGTTTCACTCTCAAGGTCAGAGTGGATGTCTTACCAGAGCCCGGACCAGCCAGGATCATGAGAGGCTTGTCCGTCGTGTATTCGATGGCTGCCTTCTGGTCTGGATCAGAGGAGTTATCGTTGCTGGCTTGAAGATCCTCTTCGTCACGTGACTCCATGTGATTCTGTTTGAACCAGGACTGTTCCATGGTTGTCGCCTCTTTTTCTTGTGATGTTCGTGGTTTCTTCCTCTTCGGTTTCTTATTCGAAGGGGGTAGGGGTACTATGGCATCTGGTGAAGTTGCAACCTCTGGCAGAGGTGCTAAAACAGGTCAATGGTGAAGGTGAAGTCAAAGGACTTCTCACCGAGTAATTGTTGTTTCATCTTCTTTGGGCGATGTTTGTCATTCGAGGTCAGATCGAGTGGGTTACTCCTCTTTCCAACATTTTCGACATTTTCGTTATTCGAGGCGTTCACCACCGCCGGAGGGAGGATCAATTGAATGGTTGGACCAGCAGGTTTCGTTTTTTCAATTGTTCTGGGGGGCTTAAAACCAGTTGCGCCTTGTGATAGACGTAGAAGCATGGCTGTTCATGTGTTGTGTTGTGTGAGGTGCGAATTCCGCAAAATGCTTTACTTTACAGTAAGTTGAAAGATTACAATGCAGAATATCGGATTCGTTGCGAATAATTTTACCAATAGATAGTTCACCTTGTTCAGCAAAATGCGCTGATTCCAATGGTATGTCACACAGGTCACAAAAACGTTGCCCAAGATGAGCAAAAAGTGGATTACTGTCACGTACACTAAAAAAATAGCGTACATTGGCACTTTTCTCTGTTATGAACGTCCGGACGAAAAATCTGAATACACCACCGTGTAGCCCAGGTGATTCTACACCTGGGTAAAGTATCATCAATGACCTGGTACTCTATTATTTCTCTCCCCCCCCCGCTTTAGATCGTGCGTGTGGGCAGCAGCAGAAGCATCTCAGTGTGGTAGGACGATATTTTAATTGTATCATTTTCTATATTCTGGTTGTAGACGTCCAGGCAATGCAAGTCTCCATGGCTACGGACGGGAAAGTTCAGTCCAAACCCCGAAATTTTCAAGAGAGAATGCAGGAGTCATCCAAAGTCCGTGGGAGTGTCTTTCACAACATCACACCCTTTTCGTCACTATAACAGCCCCAGACGACCTCTTTTGTGACCGTGATATGATGTCATCAAGAGGCAGGTATCCTGCTGCAGAGCCACAAGACATACATATAGTTCCCAATTACCAGGATGTAAATCTCGAGGCAGCACTGCAATCACATGGACGGTGAGCCACGCATCAACGAGGTGTAGATCCCACCGGCAAACAGCCGTTGGAGCTCAGTTTCTTTCCAGGTCGGGACACGCAAGGAGCCCAGGTCGAGCAAGTCTTCAGTCGGCTCCTCTACATGGCGAGAGGAGGACGATCTAGAACGGGACTGAGCGACGGCCGCGATGAGATTTCGAAGGCAACAGAGTGGTGTCCGATCATCAACTGAATGGGGGGTAGACCATCATATTTAGTCGCTATGAAGCGGCCGTCGGGTGTCCAAAGAGGTGAGAATCCTTGCTCTGTGGGGAGATGCCTTTTTTGGCGATGTGATGTTCATAGCTGAGCCACACTTTGGGGTCTGTCTCTCGGTTGTGGTCACCTCGACTTTTGTGCAGAATCTCATAGTTGAGAATGTACAATGCCGATTGCCAATGATGGCGTTGAGGTGAGAGAGGCTTCGTGTGTACAGTCTGATATCCTGCAGGAAGATAACTTCGGCGAGTTAAAGCGTCAAGATGATGGAGATTCGCTTGTCTCAGATGTCCCCATTCAGATTCTAGGACGGTGAGTCGAGGGTTATTTCAGAGTGCCAACATCTGCTGATGTTAGGTGATATGAGGAGGGTGGTAATAGCGGGCTCTAATTCTTGATGGCTGACGATGATGTCGCTGCAGGCGGATTTCCTTCTGATGGTGCGGCGGGCTTAAAGGCTGTCTTCGTTGGCGGTTGAGGTGAGCGTTCTTCTGTAGCACCCCTGTCTTCGTTGTTGGACTCTCGATCGTCCCTGTCAGTGATATCTCTTCTCCTCGTGTGGCTGTGGCCTTTGGAATAAAGAATTTCTTCTCTCTGTCTCTTTCTTCTTTTCCATGACGGTCGCAGGTTGTGTCGCTGCGGTCGTTGTTGTCCTGAGAAGTTATCGTGTCAACCGACACTTCCGCCATGTTAAACCAGCAGAGTAGGAAAATGATATCAAGGCAGGAAGACACGATCTGCGGTGTGAGAGAAGGAAAACGCTAGGGGCTGTACGACGTCTGTCTCACTCTCACTGAGCCGTACAGAGCCACCCATCACGTGACCACCAATTTCCGTTTTCTACACGAAGCCCCAACAGAACACATTCATAAAAAGCTCTTGCGATCATCCTGCGTCATATATAACAGCTGCACACATCAATCAGGTGGATGTTTATTTTCCTCTAGTGCTTGATCAGCATCTTCTGAGGTCTGCGGGGCGCGGTGACGGTCTCCACAAAAGTCTCTGTTACAAAAGTCTCTGTTACGGTCGAAGTCACGGGTGCATCACAGGCATGAATCTCCTGACAGACCTGCAGCGATCAGAATTTATCAGAGGGTAGATCTCACTTGTGCAGGATCTTCTTTCTTTTCGATTGCCTGGGTGATCTTCTTCGCGTTCCTTCCAAAAGAGTCGAGGCACTGGATGGATCATCAGAGGGGAATCGCACGTCGATGGTTCACCTCTTGGTATTTCGAAGGAGGGGCAAAGTTGCAACCGTTCGCGATGAGTTCGGTGATGTTACCTTGACCCTTTAGACTGCTGACGTCCAATGTGTCACTCACCTCCGAGACCAGTGGACGCCCAGAATTCTATGACTCTGATGATGGACTTGCAGGTGGGGCATGCGAAGGGGAGGCCAGCACTGACTGAGATGATGGAGATGTTGGGAGAGCTAAGGGTGGGAGCCACAGTGGCAGTCGTCTGGGCCGAAGCCAAGATAGCCAGAGAGAGGAGGAGGGCGACTTGGATGGTGTTCATCTCTTCTTGAAATGAAGCCCGAAACAAATCACTAATTTCTCTTCCGTGCGAGAAATGATATCGCTGCGACATCTGTCACTTGGATTGGCCAACATCAGCTCGAGCATGAAGATGAAAACAACTTTTATCTATGTAGAATCGGTGGCGTGCGAAAATTGAGGCTCCATGAGGATGTCGCGGATGGACTGCATCTCTTGATCTGTGAGGCCGTATCGATTGACGTAGCCTCTGATGGAACCATGTGTTCTTCTGATGTAGTGAAGTGCGTGGTACATGACTTCGGGGGGTGCATCAGAGAAGGAAGGAGAGAGACCTGAATCGAGTCACTATGGTGAAGATTGCAGTGATGATGCTGATCTCAATGGTGACGTCTCACCTGTCTTTCTCATCTCCTCTACCATGATGTCACGTTGAGGTAAGAGACCCTCCTGAGTTCTCGCGTAGTCCGTCACGATGAATGCATCAGCCACACCACAGATGGCCAGTGCAATAGCTGATCCATGTCAATCGACTCCTCGCAGAAACAATAAAAAGAATAAAAGAATACGATAGAGACCGTATTTCACGAGGAAGAGATGGACTCACCCACGACAAGACCAGTACGGTCTTTGCCCTGAGTGCAATGCACGAGGAGGGGATAGTTCTTCACTTTGGACATGATTCTGAGGGCAGCAACAATCTCCTCTCCACAGTAATCGATGAAATCTTCATTCAACCCTACATACGTAAGCAAAATGCCACGAAATTTCATCTGATTCTCTCACCTTTGAGACCCTTGGGCTCGATGAGCTCCTTTCCTACCATCTCAATGGCCTTCGGTTTCTCTCCCTTGGCAACGTAACCCAACATCTTCAGTTTCAGCTTGTAAGGTAGTGGCTTCCACACGCTGTTGTAACGGAAATTTGAACCCGCAAAATTGACGTAGTAAGTCACGCGGAGTGGATCTACAACGAGTCAAATCGAGTCGAAATCTCGCGGAAAACTCACCGAACTCTTCTTCGTCCGAGGAGGAGTCTGACTCAGTACCAGATTGATCTCTGACTTGACCGTTGACTGTGTGGACCAACTGTGTGGGAGCATGTTCTTCACCCGATGATGATGTCTGTCCATCTGATGGAGTCTGATCAGTGGGTGCTCTCGTGGCGGCCTTCTTCTCCTTGTGCTTCCTGACGCGGCTGCGAATCCTGTGTTTCCTTCCATCCTTTTGTTTGCTCTGGATGGCTCCTACTGCATTGTCTGCGATCTGCGATGCGATGTTGGATCCCACGAGACCAGCGGGAAAAGAGTTGGTCAGATCAGATCCCATCTTTCTGTCAGATTGTGAGATGAAGGATGAAGGGAAGATGAGACGTGGATGAGGTTAGATGGAAGAGGGATCACCCTTCTGTCTCGGCTCTGAGATCGATGACAGCTCTGATCTTGTAAGTCTTGATCAAAAGCTCGAGATCTTTGGTAGTGGCGTCATCTAGGCGGCCCGAACGGAAGAAGACCTCTCGTCTCATTATTCTGTGTGACTGTAAGTCGAAAGTGGTATGAAGAAGCTCGTGCTCACTGATTCTTACAATCATCATTGTAATTTGAACCGATGTCTCTGAAGTTGACAATGTTCTTAACCATTTCAGATGCATGGGGTATATGCTGCTCGCACCTGAAAGACGTGTTCGTGAGGTCTCTCTTCTTTCGACAAGATCATGGGTTGAATGTTTCCTGCCTCGTCCTTCTTCAAATCCTTCGTGCTCGTCATCGAATCGATCACTTGTAGTGTTGACATCTTGCCAGTGTCCCTCGTATCGTCCACACTCATGTTCGTCATACGTTGTTGTAATTCTTTTGTGGCCATCAATGCGCCAGCTGTGCACTTGTCTTGGGCGAGCTCCTCCTGACTAGGGGTCACGGCATGTTTAACTTCCCACTTCATCTGCCTTCTCAACTGCTTCGAACGTGTTCTATATAGACTTGGTGTCTGTGCTTCCCCTCTTCCAGCAAATCAAAGAAGATTGAAATTTCGATGGGAATCGGGCAAAAGGAAGAAGAGGATCAAATGAAAAAATGGGTCGCGTCTCAAAATGCAGGATGATATCATCAAGGTTCCAGACACAGGTACGGACACACACTTCCACAGATCTATTCGACTTCGTATGTCTTCACATACATGCTTCTCAGACGATGCTCTACGCTGATGAAGCTGGGTCTACCATTCGGTTCCACAGTCAGACTGTTTTCATTCAATCGCATGCGACGACATCATCAGAGTGCTCACCATTCTAGAGCGATACCAGTGTAAATGTCTTGAGCCCACTCTAAACCGTTGCGAATCTGAGTTATTGAGACGTGGACATCATGATGGTGACGTGTTCACACCTCGCTGGCACTCGATCCTCCCACCTGTAGAAGTCTTCCGTGTTGTAGTTCCCTTCATCCATTCAGACACTTCTAAAGAGAGGAACTCACCATAAGAAGAGACCGAAGGACCACACGTCTGAAGTGTAGCTGATGATCGTCTGACCACGTAGAATTTCGGGTGCCTAAACACGTCAAACTGATGCGAGGTGATGATGATCGAGTTGATGATGAGCTCGTGTGATGGTGAAGAGCTTACCCTGCATTGGATGGTCTCTTCTGATCTGTGGCCCGCTCGGGTGGAGGAAGAGAAATCGGATAATTTGACGACGAATTGTTCCGACGGCTCCAGCTCGAAGGAGTGCACCATGACGTTGGCGATGGACAGATTATTGTGGACGATCTACAACGAGTCACATCCACGTTTCACGTGATACAGATGTATTTTGAAATGAAATGCCACTCACACCACACTTCTCCAAATAACACATGGCAGAAGAAACGTCGACACATCTATCACTCCTCAGCTGTCACTCTATCGTCTCACTCACATTCCCATCATCTGTGTCAAGCCAGACATTTTCCCGCCATTTTCGAAGAATTGTTCCAGGGAACCCACCCCTCCCCACTCCAATATGACGTAACTCTTCCCGGAATCTTCCGATTTTCCCAGGAATTTCACGATGTTGTGATGATGGATGCCCTGTTGAGTCATTCTCTCTCCTTCTCCTCTTCTCACCTTCAGATGTTCTTCTCTCCTTCTATCGTCTTCTATCAAATGATGCTTGGCCGTCACCTTCCTCTCCTTCCAAGAAAATTCCAAGACCTGACACCTGTCGTCCGTACGTAACTCTTGGGGTGACGTAAGGGTGTCCCATGGGATGAACAGCTCCGCGGCGAGGTGCGAGATTTCGTCGAAATCTCCTCTCAGTTCTCTCATCTCATTCATTCTGCCCTGGTACCTCTCTTCTCTCAATCTCTTCTCTCTCCTACTCACACTCAGTGATGACGGATCGTGACATCATCATTCTCGTTGTAGATGGACTCACCCGAAGAAGAGGAAGAGGAAGATGACGATGACCAAGAAGACTAAGACGATGAGGGGGAGAACGAGGGCCAAGATGATGGATGTGTTGTCTGGGGTGGTGCTGGTGGATGCGTCGGTGCTCTTGATGGTGTTTCCTCCGCTGTTTGAGTTGGGCAGGAGGTCCCTGGCTCCCAATGTGAAGTTTGTCAACTGCGAGCAGAATGAGAGAGATGTTGATGATGTTGATGGATCATGGTGATGATGTTGATGATGTTGACGGATCATGTTGATGATGTTGATGATGTTGATTCGTTGACATGTTGATAGTGATGATGTTTACGTGAGTACAGGCACAAGTGTATTGACCTCCCGATCTCCTCAGATCACATCCCTGCGAACTCCACGATTGATTATTCTCCCACCACCACATGCAGTACAGTTCTACCATCCAATCAGTCATCGTTGTAGATGCACGACACACCTTGTCCAGCAGGTGGAGCCGACACACCGGACATGGCAATCAAGTAAGGATCCTGCAGGGTGGTCGAGGCTAAAAATAGCCTCCCATTCTGGTACACAGACAGTCCTACTACGTCCGAGTACGTAACGCTATAGAACGGATTGTTCGGTAGATTGATCATCAAAACAGTCGTATCTACGTTTCCTATCTACAATCAGCCACCTCTTACATTCTCATCCCATTGAAATTCACCGGTAGAGAGTTGAGAGAGGAAGATCGATGTGGGGACGGATGAATTGATGATGGATTCGGTCGATGTGTAAGAGAGAGCGATGGAAGGGTCTGATGTGGAGGTGACGGTCTGTCTCTTGGCTGTGATGGTGATGTATTTTCCTCCGACGGAGATGCTGTTGTTTGTCCTCAATAGGTTCTGTACTACCAAGTTGATTTCACCGAAGAAAATGTCGACGTCCTGCACATGTTCGATTCGTTGTGACTTGAGATGATGATGATGATGAGAAGATGAGGAGATGAGGAGATGATGAAATGATGATCATCATCGCGATCGTGACGAACGGATGGAACGAGAACACACCGAAGGATAAGTGAGATCGTTTGCTTCAGATGATATGACCGACATGATCTTCTTCAATTGAGGTGAAGTCGCCGTCAGGTTCAAATCATTGTTTCCACCCAAAACCGAATAAACGACTGAAGTCGAATCACCAAAGCAGAAGGAGAATAAATCGACCTTTTCTTGTTACTTCTATCATCTACAACGCTCTCACCTGGCCCGTGAATCGCATGGCCTGAATGTACAAGTGACAATTGTCCGCGTAGGGTGTCAGCTGTGAGATTCGAAGGAGATCGAAAGAGAAGCAGTTGTAGATGGCATCGAGATTTCCCTGGTAAGTCGTGATCATGTCTTGTATGTAAGTGGACAATCCTATAGTTATCAGTGGAAGGAGTGAGTGATGAATATCACCTGTCTGTGTCAAACTGACAGGGCCGTAATCACACTTTGCGCACAATTGGTTCTTACTCTCCTTGCAGACCACTCTGAAATCTCCGTGAGATTTCCGTGAGGTTTCCGTGGGATTTCAAATGTACGAATCGTGACTCACATGCATGTATCCGAAGGCATTGTAGATGGACACGGATTGTAATGGTTGTTCTCACTGGTAACAGTTCCATTCAACCAGTAACTAGCCCCCTCTGATCGAGAACAAGAATTTTCCGAGAAGATGCATCCGAATATTCTGAGATTATTCGTCTCATTGCTGTAGATACCTCCTCCCAGGAATCCCGCGGAGTTGTTGTGGAACGTCGAATTGAAGAACGTTGCATTTCCAAAGATGAAATAAACGCCACCGCCCGATAGAGTGGCAGAATTATTTGCAAAGCGAGTCGAGTACAAGTCCAATTTACGCTGAGGTACGTTGACGTAGAGACCTCCTCCTCTCATGGCTCTATTCCTGTATAGATGATGAGCAGACGATCATGCAACTTCATCGGACATGATGTGATCGGTGAAGATCACCGTCATGAATGTTGCACAATATGAAGTACTCACGACAGAAATTGACTGCGGGTGATGATGACATCATCACTTCCCCTGATGTCTACGGACAGTGCTCCCCCCGCCTCCGCCGTATTGTCCGAGAAGGTACTTCGTCTCAGTGACATCGATCCCTTTGTGGCGGGAGAATTTTCCAAGAAAACGGCTCCACCGCTCGTGGCTCGACCCCTCCGAAACGTAGAGTTCGAGTCGAAGAACGAACCTGTACAAGTGAGATCTCTGTGAAATTCACGCGAAATTTCCGTGGTATATACCTCTCGAGTAGACGAAACCTCCTTGGGTGGCGGTACCGTTGTAGAAGGAACAAGAGGAAGTGTAGATGGTGTTCGCGCGGATGGAACCTCCCGGGACAGAGGCCCAATTGTGAAAGAAATCACTCGAATCTGCGTGTGCGAATGCGGCAGTGATAGCACCTGATGAGAGGTGAGGAGGTGATCACATGATGTGATGTGATGATGATGATGGAAGGAGGAGCTCTCACCCGGAGAATTGATGTAACGACTGTTGAGAGTGGAGAAATTTCCTGTCGTTTGGAATGCTGCCATGGAGTTGTTTTGGGTGGTGGAGTTATAGACATGGATGTCATCATCTGACTTTACGATCGAGTGATGATTGTCAGAGATGATAGTCCTGTTGAAGAGAGAACGACAAGATGATAGAGTCACGCTCGAATTCTGAGTCAACGTGGAAGACAGAAATCGGATGGTGCCTGATGATGGATCAGTGAGAACCACAAAGAATGGGTGTCACATGAATTTGATTTTCTGCTCGATGCAGTGATGAAGGTGCTGCTCAGATTGATGTGATTGAAGTTTATGTTGGTGACTGAGGTGAATATCAGGCCTCCTTCCAAGATGGAGCCTCCACTGAACGTCAACTGCATCTTGTCAGCGTCTGTTCGGTCGAGATGGATGTGCCATCTACCTCTGTAAAATTTGACCATGTGAAAGCGCTTCGTGAGACGGTGCAATTATCTTGTATGATGACAGTGAGATTATAGACAGAAGTCCGTCCATTTGCGGCAATGTTGCCCTCTAAAGTCGTGTTCCGATTGATGGTGATGACGGCTTGATTACCATTGCACGAATTCGATACAGATCTCCAAGCTACTCTTGTCAGACGCGTGATGCTACGAAATCACCTCACCTTGTGCCAAACTTCCTTCCGATGCGGATGTAGAGATCGAACAGGGACCAGCAGATAGAACAGAGGATATCAACAGAAGAAACAAAGCTGTTGGGGCCTCGATGTTCTTCATTCGGCCGCAAATGCTTCGGGCCCAGATGAATACACTACTTCCCCGAAATGTTTCCTTTTCTCTCCATTTTAATTTCTTCTCGGACGAAACAGGCTGGCCTATTCGTGTCATCATCTTCTCACAGAGTTCACTTCTAAATGATGAACGTGCACAGAAACAGAATCACTGATCGAAGACGAGCATGCAAATTGAACGAATGGATTGTTTATTTCTCCAACTACTGCCACACACTCGTGTACTGAATGAGATCGTAGGGGTGACCGCAGCTGATCATGTAGGCGTACTTCTTGTTGGTGATGGGCACCTCTCTCTTGTACCACTGGTTCTGTGTTAAGAGGTCGATCATGATCTCCGTCTCTGCGGGGGACATGTTGGTGATCTGCAACGAGTCAAATCCACTCCCACCCAGACTCTCACCTGGGTGGCCCCCTCCATCATCTCCGGAAATTTCTTGGAAAATACCCTCACGTCGCGATGTCTCGTTGTCACGGCGACCACGGTACCGTTGACCTGAACCGTCGCGGTCAACGCTCGTTACGTCTCAATTACGCACCAAGTTGGGCTTCTCCCAATCTAAGAAGGTTTGGGCCAAGGTGAGACCGGATGCCCTCAGTCTCTGAAAGGAGATCTGTCTCATCTTGTTCTTATCAGCAAAGATACTGGGCTCGTATAGAGAGTTGATACCGTCCAAAGCAATCAGCACGGGATATCTGTCCTCCGTCAGAAATGGCGGGAAAAGTTTCCGGGAAAAATCGATCTACAACGCTCACTCGGTTACGAGGTTGAGCTCCCTTCTAAAGTGATACATGGCGGCACCCGCCTCTAAGATGTTGTTGGGGCTGGCGGCAAAAGTGAGAAGGTTCTCCAATGTCTTTCCCTTGAAGCCTTCCAGTTGTGGGGTTGTCTTCAATTCGAGCTTGCTCAGTTGTTCCTTGTGTGCGGTCAAAACTTGTTTGGCCAGCTCTGCCGAGAGTTCGGGCTGATCGAAACTTCCGGGGGAGAACTTGGAGTCCTCGATGTAGTTGCCGCCGTGGAGGAGCTTGATGACTGATTGAGTCAGGAGGTGATGATGATGGTGTTGTGATGGACGTGATGTGATGATGATGCAGTTGAAGATGATGGTGATGTGATGATGGAGAATAGATGAGTGAAGGAGCGTAGTACCTTCGGGGATATAGATGACAATCCATCCATTCTGTCTGGCCCAAAGGACAGTGGACAGCAGCGCGCAACTCTTTCCCGCACCGACGGGGCCATCTGCACAGAGTGAGTCACGTGACCTCTACTCCACCACACTCACCCATCAAAATGGAGCTATTGTTGGGGAAACCCTCTCGATGAGCGGCGTCGATCTTGTCAATGACTTTGTTGACCTGTCGATGCAATCACCATGATGCAATCACGATGAGAATGGGTGACTCACCACTGTGCGTTGGTAGAGGAGAGGTTCTCCCTTGAAGTAATCGTCCGAAGCCTTCTTGACGATTCCGGGCAGACCTGTATGAGATTCAATACATATCCAATGTGAACTGTCTTGATCTAGAGATCGAACAAGGACTTGTGTTCCTCCCTCACCTTCGGGTAACTTCTTCTTCATGTCTTCCTTGGCCAATTTGATCATTTTGGTTCCAATGTCCGTGGGGCACGTCTCTGCAATCTTGATGATGGGCTTGAAGTCGTACCAGTATTTGTCGAATCCAGTCTCATAACTTCCATCCTCTCCCATCTCTCCCGTGATCTGGCTTGTGATATAGAGGTCATCTGGGATATCTGGATAATTGAACATTCCTTCTCCTTCTTCAACCTCGTAGAGCTGCTCTTCAGTGTCATCTCCTCTGAGCAGATCAGAGAGGGCCTGAGCAGAGGAAGAGTTGGAGAGTATCTTGTTGCTCTTGTCTGACAGAACTGGTGGCCGAGAGTGGAAGGGACGGAGCGATGATGGCGGGCGCACATTGTTTCTGACGGAGAGGGTTGCAGCATGGAAACCCTTGAATCGACCACAGATCATTCCTGCTCGACTGGTGAGAAGAGATGCCATGATGTCTTGGTGATCCTCGAATGATGATTGCACCAAGAATGAGATCAAAAATGTTTTTATTCTTTTGTTCACATCACATCACCTCACCATGTCATCCAACGTGGAACTCGTCAACGCCGCTCGTTCGGGAGACCTAAAGAAGGTAGATGAACTCCTATTGGCCGGTGCAGACGTGGATGGGTTCGATGATCTGGGAAGAACAGCACTGATTCGAGCCGTGATGGGAGGACATAGAGAGGTAGGTACGTTGATATACTAATCAGAGTGGTCACTCACAGACTGTAGGTCATCGATCGTCTGTTGAGCGCAGGGGCGGACATTGAGCTCGCAAATAGACCAGAAGAACAGACCCCCACATGGATCGCCTCTCAGAGAGGACGAGGTCAGTGGTCACAATTGTTGATGCATTATCTCACCGGACGCAGTCGACGTCTTACAGACACTCTTGCAGAGGGGAGGTCAATGTCTTCGTCCAGCGAAGAACGGCCAGACACCTCTCCGTATCGCCAGTCAGATGGGACATGCTGAGGTCTCATCGACATCACGACACTCTCTCACCTCTCGCAGGCGGCATCCATCTTGTTGAAGGCAGGGGCAGATCCAAACGTCCCCGACTCTGACGGCTGGCTCCCCATCTGGTTGGCCAGTTTCAATGGACACAAGAGCACAGTCATCACTCTGGTGAATTCATCTCTTCCCTTTCACCTCTGTCTCCATCGCGTTACGTCATCTGGTTTCCATCTGATGTTCATGTTCTCAACAGTTGGAAGCAAAAGCACAGACGGACAAATTAAATCACGAGGGATTGGGTGCCCTCTACTTCGCCATACAGAACGACCACCCCGAGGTGATTCTGGCGGTCGATTCAAAATTCAAATGCCGCAGACCGTTGACGTCCTCTTGACCTCCGGTGCAAACCCCAATGTGAAAGACAAAGAGGGTGTCACACCTCTCATTCGTGTGGCAGAGAAGAAGCTGTTGAGATTGGTGAGAAATCTTTCATACATTGGACTGAGATGAGACAGGTGAATCCTCTCATCGAGCGCGGGGCCGTTGTAGATGAGGTGGACGACTACGGCAGGAGCCCCCTGTGGATATCGTCTCAGATGAACTGCCAAGAGGCGAGCGATGAGGGTGATCGTTGTGCTGATGACAACAGTTGGTGGAGGCTCTCTTAGCTGCGGGAGCGGATCCGAGATTAGTCTGTGATAAGACATCAGCAGCAGACGTGAGTTGTAGACATCATCATCACCATCGTCATTTCATCAATGAGAATGAAGCATGACGATGGAAACAGATCACGACCGATGAAGATGTGAGACACATCATGTTGGAGGCTCTGAAGAAATACACCGAATAAATTTTTCGACACTCTTAACCTTGAATCTATTCACTTTGTCTTCTTGGCCGATAAGGCTTGCTTCCTGTATAGAGGGTCAATACCACGTCCATGTGAGATAAAGATTCTCACAAGTTGCTTTCCTTCTTCCACTGCTGGATCTCGCTGATAAACTCCTCGACGGGTTGGTGAACGAAAGCATTCAACTTGATCTTCGATCGAAAGAACGAACAGGTGATTGGTTTCTGTATGAGGTGCATGTGGAGGTGAGGGACAGTGACAAAAGAGGGACGAGTGAAACCGACCGCCCATCGTGATTCAGAATCGGATAGATCTTTCATGACCTACGAGATTTAGAATCGCATGGGGTCTGTGTTGTCGCACCTTGCGGGCAACGGCTAACATAGAATCCACTAGAAATATTGAGTGGTGGTCATCGAGATGTGGAATCACCTGCGTCTTGGTGTTTCGCTATCGTGTCAACATTGAGATCGTCAATGTGCTGTTTGGGTACAACTAATAAATGGCGGGCTGACATAGGGTTGCGATCTTCCATACAGTAGCTACCCTCGTTCTGATGATGTTGACGTCAGCTTTTCGTTTTGTGGATCCACTCACCTGGCACACGATGTTTGCTGGTTCTTTTCCAACTTTGATGGCACAGAATACGCAAGGTCGTGATAATGTGTAAGACCTCCACATGTTCACAATGACGAGGAAGAATCCAGGTAGTATGATACCAAACCACAGGAATCCATTGCTGGAGAATAACTCGGCGATAGACATTGTGTGCAATCGATCGTGTCGAATCTGGAATCGCAGCGGTTTGTAGTACTACAGCCCATTCTATCAAATTGAGATATTTTGATCTCACTTTCACCACCAGAGAACGCTCAAGCGTCTAGACGAGCTATCAAGTACCTCTCTCAAAAGTGAGAAACATCATTGCTTCCGATCAGTTCTCTCTTCCAGATTCTAGCGTCTGCCTCATGAAGTCCATAGAATGCAAACTTTGGAGAACTCCACCTGCCATCATTGCATTCATCAGCACTCCTTGCAGAAATGCATCTCTTGTGATGTAGAGGATGCGAAAAGGGTACATAATATGGCCCGATGAATGAGAAATAAATCACAACATTTAATGTTTTTTAGTAAAAAGATTGGAACGGCAACAGAACGCAGATCGCAACGATGGCGCAAATACTGAGAGACAGAATCGATAAAGATGGAAAGGTATTGAACGATAGAGTTTTGAAGGTCGATTCGTTCCTCAATCATCAAGTGGATCCCCACTTGATCATGAGTCTAGGCCAGGCCTTCGCTGACCACTTTAAAGATCGTCAAGTGACAAAGGTACGGTGCATAATCCATCACCATGTTGATCACCATCATCAGGTGCTCACGTTAGAAGCCTCTGGCATCCACATCGCATTCGCTACGGCCCTCCGCCTAGACATTCCCTTCGTATTTGCAAAGAAGAGACCGGCCAGCACACAGCAAGGTCTGTATGATGTGAACACCATGTCGTCTGAAACAGAGAAGGCAGTGGTGTCTATACCGCCGAAGTTGAATCATTCACGAGAGGACAGACCTGTTCCATCACCGTTTCGAAAGACTACATCACATCAGAAGATCGAATCCTGATCATCGATGATTTCCTCGCAGCAGGTAACGCTGCTCTCGGTCTCATCAGTGTCGTGAGACAGGCCAATGCAGAGGTGAAACTTCATCATGGTACACATCCATCGATCGTGATACTCACTTGGCTCATCAGATCGTCGGTGTTGGCATCGCTGTTGAGAAGAGCTTCCAGACGGGAAGAAAGAGACTAGAAGACGAAGGTATCGAAGTCTTGTCTCTGGCCAGATTGAAGTCGATGGATCCTGCCACAGGGGTGGAGTACGTTAAGGAATAAATTTGTACATCTCTCCCATGTTCTCTCATTCACGGCTCGATGATCGACAAGTCCATCACTCACACACGAACATGGATGTGTCATGAATCACTCGTGATATACAGTAGAACATGCTAACTACGATACGATACGTTTATATCAAAACTCTTTCGATATGGCGCCTCGTGCGAACTGTCTCCGTCACAGCTCGTTTCTCTGTTCTTCTTGATTTCTAATGTCGAAATGAGGTCTTCAGCCATCTGTGAGTCGATTGATGTCGATCTTGTCTCGTGATGCGGATGGGAGTGGTAACAGTGGAGAGCTATTCGATTGGAAGAAAGAAGGTAGAATGGGTGCCAATGTGTTCCCCTCTTCCATGGGCCGATGTTGAACTCCCGTGATGTGATCTTGCAGAGCTTGCTCTGTGGCGAGTGATGCGAGGTTGGACAGGTGAATGGCGGGCTGTCTCGATGCGTACGGAAAGAAGATGTGATCGGTCATGGGGTGCTTCGGGTGGTAGTGATGCCCCTCTTCCATCGTGTGATCTTGAGCCGCCGGTGTCGAGTAGTTGTGATAGAGGCCAGCGTGGTCTTGTGGAGCGGGTGTTGTAAATTTGAGATTTTCGTTATATTGTGACTGCTTGTGTGCCTTGATTGAGGCCTCCGCATCGAAAGATGAGTCAGTGGGGGAGTCGCCCTTCGGTGTAACCGAGTTGGAACCATCGGAGACCTCCAGATCCTCCAGTGAGTAGTCATGTATGGACCTCTTGTTCTTGTTGGTCTGCTGCTGTCGAAGGAAGTATTTCTGGGCGTGAGACTGGATCTGAGTGGGGGTTTTCGTGCCGACGATTGAAGCAATCTCCTTCCATCTGCCTCTTCCGTGGATCCTCAGACCCTGCAAGAACTTTGCATGTTCTTCTTTCGTCCAGCCTCTCTTCGGGACGCCTTCAGACAGTTAGTATTGATTTGGATAGCAGAAGACATCGAATCTGGACTTGCACTTGAACGAAATGGAAGGAGACTCACTCTTCTTATCGGCTCTTGATGAATGGAAAGGGCACTTTCCAATCCTCTGACATGGTTTCCCATTTTGATTGAGTACCCCACAGATCACCTCAGCTTCGATCGGTGAGGAGTTCTCTACCATAGTACCTTCATTCAGAAAGTGCTTGACGAGGATGGCCTTTAAAAACTGCATGTTCTCTTCATTAGAACCGGATGGTGAGGAGGGAAGGGAGGGTGCCTCCGTCTGAATGCCAACATTGGCCGACATGTTCTTATCTTCTATACAAACTATCGTGATCTTCTATCTCTCTGGCTTCGTTGCAGACTATCTATCCACTCATTCAGATCTCTCATCTCTCATTGCGTTCATCTCCTCACGTTTACACTAGGATCAAATCGTCCTCTATCGCTGGGCTCTCTACAAGAAGCTATCAGGTGCGGACTTGCTGTTCCAACTCTGTTGCCCTTGTTCCAGGCGGACTTTCGTTCCTCTCGTGAGTGCCCTCACTCCGTTGCTCGTCCGTCAACTCCGTTCCCTCCTTCATTCTTTTTCATTCAAAAATTTTGACTCCGAAACTCCGAATCACGTGTGTCGACCTGAGTCCCGTAACTCCGATGCGACCGGTGAGAGGTGAGAGGGAGCATAGAGTCAAGAGCGACACCGGAAGGAAGACGGAAGACAAAGGATCGTGGATGCAGGTGGAAGATGTCCACATTTTCGTCTTTTCACTTTCTTTTCGTTCCGGGGAGATCGTTCGTCGAAAGAAGAGGAGGAAGTGGTGTGGAATTCAAATTGATAGTAGGGAAGTAGATTTAAATGTGCGATATTGATGGAATAATCGCCGATTTTGATGGAGACGGCTCTGTGTAGACGGAGTTCGGTAAATGCAATCAAATCAATTAAACGGACCGAAACGAACATGCCATGTCACGTCCGCTTCGGCTTTATGTAGAGTTTCAAACATACCATAACTCCTCGTGACGGATCCATATATATCTGTGTTTGAAACTGGTATCCCCATCATCATCGGATGGGTCTTCTTCATTTCGCGACATCACTGTCGATGCGTTTCAAGAGATCGAGGCGTCTTGGACAACCATACGAAGCCGCAGCAGCTCGAAGAGAATCACGACCTCTGTTCTCTTTGGTATATCGAATGTTCGTTGTTCAGGGGTATATCGACCTTCTATTACTGGTGGTTTCGATTCGTGGAAGTCGGTTCGTATCTGAAGATAGATGGGCTGTGTGTCCCTACGTAGTGACAGTTCGCATTGAGAGAGCGACGAGATCAGTAAGTCTCCCCGGTGTGCTCTCAGATCCTCCTTTTCTCGGTAAGCCTGCTTCTGAGCACCTCCGCTGTGGCAGCAATAAGCACAATTCATACTTTCTTGTAAGAGACAGATCCCTCCTCTTTTGGCCGCCGACATCCTTCCCAGCTCTCTCCAACCTGCCACAACGGAGGCTGAACGTCACCTAACTCGTCGTATTTTCGAAGTTAGCGGAGAACTGTGGGTCGATTTTTCACTGAATGGAGATATTTAAGGGGGGCCGATAGAAGAGGAAGACAGCGCGGTAGCGTGTTGGTCGCCACCCTCGAGGAAGGATCAGGAGAAGGAGGAACATTCTCAACAGACACAAGAAAGAGAAAGAGCAGAACAATAATATGCAAAACAAGACTGCGACACCGACACAACAGGGTAGAAGCCTCAGAAAGGGGACACCGTTTGCATTCTCGCCACAGAGCACGATACAAGAGAGACTTTCCATCTTTAGAGAGGAAGAAGAGAAGATGATGTGCCAGAACACGAGGCCTCGCTCTCCGTGATTCTCCTGCATTTCTTCTGGAAAAGAACACAGGAACACATCAACCGCATCACGATGGAACCTGAGAAAGATAACTGTGGAAAGAGATCGAGATCCTTGTATAAATGTATAGAAATTCCGTGATGTAACAGTTATTGCTTTGTGCATTGAGATGCTCCTGATTCAAAATGTCTTTTCGATATCCACCAACGTCACATACAATACGGATCGTCAGTACATGCAACACCATACACCGTAGACGTCTTAATTGACCAAGGAGATGGTGTTTCTGATGCTTGACGCCGTTGACACCCCGCGTGTGGATTGACATTTTCGCCGAACTGCACCAAGAGGAACAGAGGTCGCAGAGAGCATCAGTCAGAGGATGAGGAAGAGCTTCAACCTGGCTACACAGCCAAAGGCACTCAGCACTTCTCTCACAAACTTCAACAAGTCAGCACGCAGCAACATCGTCAAACAAAGGAAGTCTCAGATCAAGTGAGAATGAAAGAGGAGACGATGGAGTGCTGAATACAGTGGAGGTGTAATGATAAGGACGGTATGCGACTGTTGGTGGCTTCTTTGGAGGGAGATGCCAACGCGATACAGATTACATTAGACAAGGTGGCCAAGTCAGGAAAGGTGAACGATCTTCGTTTGTGATTATCATCTTGACATTCCACCCAGAAGATCATACAGACGGAAGACGGTGCCACCGGTGATACCGCCTTGCACATGGCCTGCGACTGTCCCTCCCTGGACGCCGTCAAGACGCTCCTCCGGAACGGTGCTGATGCTTGGTGGTTCCATTCCAATCGACTACGTCTCACCTCTTTCAGTGCGAAAAATCACATGGGAAGCACTCCCCTCCACATCGCGGTGAGAGCTGGAGCCGCCTCCATAGTAGATGAGCTCCTGTCCGTGGGAGCCGATGTAGCCGAGAAAGATTACACGAGAAGGTAACCATGGAATCTCATCCAAACGTCTAAACTTCCACACAGAGCTCCCATCCATCACGCCATCGCAATGCAGGACGATCTGATGTTCCTCAAATTGGTATCAGATGGTAACTATGAGGTATCACTGTCTGTGCATTTGACATCTCTCATCTCTTCAGGTGACTCCGGGCAACAAAGTCATACACGAATGTTGCCGTTTCGGCTACACATTTGGAGTCGAAGAACTGTGCAAGATGGGAATCGAGATCGATGCACCGAACGATCTGCAGTGAGTCGAAATGACTTGTTGTAGATTGACATTGACAGGGGTAACACACCCCTCCATATTGCTTGTTCGACTGGCTCGGTCAGTTGTGTGGAGAAACTGATCAAATTGGGAGCGAACACAGAGGTGAAGACGATGAAGATGATGAGACATCATGCTGACGGTGATGATAGACAAAGAATCGTTCGGGTGCGTTACCGGTAGAGTTGACCTCGGCCAATGTCTCAGAACAAGTCACGCGCCTGATAGAGAGGTGGGTGGACAGTTGTAGATGAAACTGAAGGATCACACAGGCAGCAAGAATTGATGGACGAGGATAACTTTTCAGAGGATGAAGTGGAGAAGACAGAGTGAGTCATCATCTACCATCGTCTTTCGTCATCGACATCACGGACGTTTTCATGATCTCATCGTGATCAGTGTGCCAGATGATGGAACCACGTCCCCGATGAGGTGAGTCGAGGTAGCATCACACATTTGACCCGAATCAGAAATTTGGTCCGAGGGCTGGGAAGATTGAAGGCCAAGATGGCCAACACCTTTGAAAGTCTGTCGGCACCAACAGCCAGGAGAAGAAAAGATTTGGGTGGGTGACATCATCACCTCCTTCATCATCGCATGAAGATCTCATTCCGATCAGAGATCGATCAATTGCACCGAGACAAGAAGTATTTGGAAGAACAGATGGCTTTGGTTCAAGAGCAGAAGAGGACCGCTTTAGAGAACGAGAACATGGTCGTAGCCAAACGATGCACCGAGCTGGTGAGTGATCTCCGCTCAACCATCAACCGATCTGATCGATGGTGACAGATCCGACGCACGGAGAGCATGATCTTCCACATCGATGAGCGAATACTCGAAGAAGAAGAGAAGGTGAAGACATGACCATCACCTCATTCCCATGCGACACAGGAACTCATCCAAAGAGAGATGGTGACGGAAAAGAAGGTCAACAACATGAGAAAAGTTCTCAGCTACGAGAACTCGAGAGACATGTACCCTCCAAATTCACCCGGGGAAGATCATGGCAGGAGAATGACAATGGCTATGTGAAATAAAAAAGAAGGAAACGTCACGTTTTTGTTGCGCTTGGCCTTCGACTCGGTTCGTTGGACCTCCCCGGTGCCGGTGATGCGCTGGTGATGCGAGGTAAGACGAGCTCAGGTTCGGGGGTTTCCTTCTTTTTCGTGAGAGTTGGTGACGCTGTTGATCTCGTTCGCGTGGGTGATGCTGCACCGACTCGTGGTAGCTTGTTTCCCTTCTTCTTCTTCTTCTTTCTGTCCATCGATCAGCACCACTCGTCTCAGCATCATGGTCACCTCTTTGCGGCCTCTTTCTTCTTTCTCTCTTCCTCTTCTCGTCGTTTCTTTTCTTCTTCTTCTTCCCTTCGTCTCTCCTCTTCTTCTCTTCGCCTCCTCTCCTCCTCTTGTTTTTCCCTCTCTTCTCTCTCCCTCAGTATCTTTGCTTCTGCTTCCTTCTTATCGTTCTCTTCCTTTCTCTTTCGCTCTTCCTCCTCTCTCTTTCTCTTCTCCACTTCCTCCTTCTTCTGTCTATCTTGTTCGCGTCTCCTCTCTACCTCTAAACATACCATTCAGGTCACACTTGAATGGACGAATGAATGTACAGAATGATCACACTTGATCTCAAAATTCGATTCAAGATCTCACCTTCTGGATCGAATATATATCTCACTTTCGAATTCGTAAAGTCAACTGCCATCCTCCCATTGTTCGTCTGTGCACTGAGGTCGGCCCCTGATGATGTCAGCTCATTTCAATGACACAGATCCACTCACCGCGATCGATCAACTTGAGAATGAAATCTGGATCACCCTTCTTGGCCGCAAAATGCAGCGGTGACCACCCCTCGTGATTTCTCACGTTTAATTTGGCACCGGCAACCAATAACATATCTGTACATTCGATGAGACTTCTCTGTGCTGCGAGGTGAATGGGTGCAGTCAAGTTTTGATCGGTGGCCGTGGGTGTTGCACCCGCCTCCAGTAATAGCCGCACGTACTCCACGTGACCCTGCTCCACAGCTGTCTGGGTCAGATTTACCGTTGACAACCTCTCACCTTTGTGTAGAGGTGATTCTCCTTGCTGGTTGCACATGTTGACGTCAGCACCGTGAGCGATGAGCCATCGAGCGCACTCGATGTGGTTTTCGAAGATGGTCTTGTGTAATATCGTGTTTCCGTGTTTGTCTTGTTCGTTGATGTCTGAACCCTCTCGCTCGAGCAGGATCTTTAGACATGCAATGCTGCCACACGAGGCTGCAGTATGTACAGCGGCACTCCCCACGTGATTTAATATGCTGATGTCGGCCGACTATGGTGAGATGAGATGGACGTGATCGCGGAAATACTCACGTGGGCCAATAACGTATCCACCACTTTCTGTTGATTATTCGTGACTGCAAGATGCATCGGTGTTTGGCCAGACTTGTTCTGAAGATCGACGTCGGCTCCGTTCGATAATGCAAAGAAGGCGAAGCTGTCGTTACCGAGTGAGGCGGCCAGATGCAACAAACTGTTACCACCTCCATCGACGCAAGATAACAAATGAGCCACTCCTTTAGGATGACTGCGAGCCACCGACTGGAAGAGGTGAGAATCGTCACGAATAGGATACGAGTGATATATCTTCACGCACCTTCAGTTTTTCAACGTCTCTGGCCTCTCTTGCATCGCTCAACTGCTCGGTGATCTGTTCCCATAAGGGTACATTACTAACGATCTCTACTTCCGACGGAAGTGCTGCAGACAAAGAGAACGTATACGAGTTCATCCTCTGGTGATGAACCTCGTTAGCACTTCGTGGCCCAAACGTAAAACCAAAAATAGAATGACAAACGATGAGAAGTTGTAGACGCGAGCTGACAGTGCGAGTATTGTGAGGGTATTTAGATGATTCAGAAGAGGCTGATATGGTTGACAATATCTCTTCAAATTTCCATCAACGATGTCGATTGGGTAGAACAGTAATCTCTCAATAGACGAGAAAATCTAATTAAATCTATTTAAGCAGTTGCAGCGGGGAGCTTAGTCTCGAATGGATTGATCTTGACCACGATGACTGACAGATTGTCCTTCGTATTGTTTTCTAACGCATAGTTCACCAGTCTCTGAGCCAACGCACTCGACTTCTCTGTCGCATGTTCCAATACAATGTCCACCGCCTTCTGATGAGTACACACGTCCCACAGCTGTCGGTCGCATCAGTCGCCACGATGATGATGGAAGATCCGTCGATGATGATCACGCACCCCATCACATGCCATGATGAGGAAGGCATCTTCTGGCTTGAGTAGGATGGATTGGGTGTAAGGTGCTGCAGTGACCCACTGCTTCAACTCCATGTCACCGAAAGAACGAGACACTCCGAGTATTCCTGCGACCTGCACGAATCAACACCACTCATGCATCATGTCCCATCGCACCTTGTCATTGGTGATCCACACGGGTGTCTTGCTGGTCTCTAATCTCTCCTTTTCGATGGGATTGCTTGGTTTGTGCTCCTGCGTGATCTCTACGGCTTCACCTCCACGGCTGCAAACATTAAACTGAATAAAATCGTCCAACGGATCACCAGAGGATGGCCTTCGAGTCACCTGCATTGGCGACATAAAGAGTACGGATATCCTCTAATTGGTTGTTCTTCGAGCGAATGAATACACATGAGACGGCGGTTGAACCTGATCGACCAGTGTTCTGATTCTTCAATCCAGCATCGGTATCGAGGAAAGCCTTCTTGAGAGATTCTTCAATATTCTTTCCGTATGAGGCTTCAATTTCCTTGTGAATGTTCTGTCGATTCAGTCAGATGAATGCAGATCGGATGGATATGGACCTCGTGCAGGATCTTTTCGATGATGTCCACGGTTTCACGTCCTCCGTGGCCTGTATAGATTTATCAGTGACCCACCGAAAGAAATGGATTATATGGATGTTCGGATGCTCACCGTCGTAAACTCCAAAGTAAGAACGGTTGGGATGATTCCCAAATCTCCCCAAGAGGACGTGAGAGTCCTCCATCGTGCGACGGCATTTTGGATTGTCGTCGGTGGCCACGCCGAATTCTAAGATCACACGTCCATAATCGTCTGGTATCTTTGTTAGTCCTTTCTTCTGTGAACCTGGATGCAACCGTCATCGACCTCCCATTCGGTTTTCACACGATGATGGTTACGGGATGGAGATTGGATCAGACAGAAAATAAAATACTCACCAGGTTCTTTATGCTTCGAGCTGGAGCTGCTGTTACCCATCTCTGCGTTTCTTAAATTTGCTCTGTTGAGGTCATCGGAGGACGGGAAAATGTTCGGAGGGCATACATTTTTGTGGACAACCACTCAACAGCAAATCACTCAACGACAGTTACGACAGAGGGAGGAGACAATAAGAGCAGCTCAGGAGATACACACATCCGTGAGTCCATGGGTAGAATGTGAAAACGGAGCCCGAGGAAATGATGTATTCGTGAAAGTTGTTGTGTTTGTACATAAATAAGTAGTTCGCAACAGTTAAATCATTCTGTGATCCATCTTAGAGAGATTCATCGTGAGCTGCTCTTGTGATTGACGAGACGGGATCTTGTGACAATTTATTTCAAATTTGCCGCGAAGCACAGCATCATCTCTGGATCATTCATGATCGATACTTTCGATCGATGCTATATACGATAACTGTCTTCGGTGGGGGACATCGTGCGTCTGATGTCTAAAGATCTCACGTCACGATAGCTCACGCGGGCCGGGCTCTGGTGCATAGAATCGAATCGAATGGATCTCTCAGAAATCCTTCCACCTACTGCTGTGTCTCCCTGGATGATCAAGAGATAAGAACTGCCACGAAATCACGCACCGATGCACCACGTTGGTCAGAGTCAATTGTCATCAAGTGAGAGCCAACTCATCTTCCAGACCCATTTCATATCATCTCTTGATTGACACGTGCAGATGTCTCGATGGCTACGATCACACCCCACTCACTGTCAGCGTCTGGGACAAAGACAAGTCGAAGAGAACACTCAAGCTCATCGGCTCCGTCAGATTCAACATGCAACACGTGTCCAACCTCACCCACGAAGAGACCAGATGGTACGATCTCCAACACACGAGCAAGATGAAGAATTCTCCATCTGTTCCCCATCGATTGGGACAGGTCAGTCTGCCCATTCGAAATGCGATGAACCCCATCAGGTCCAACTCGAGCTGAGAGTCGAGCGCACGAGCGTCGTCCAATTGATCCAGCGCCTGCAAGTCACCACGATCCACTCTGAAGAACAGAACGAGATCCTGAGGCACTTGTCTAAACTGTGTTCGAACAAGTGCATGACGAGCAAAGACAATCGGACGCGACTGAACGAAGCGGAGGGAGTGTCCACCTTGCTGCATCTCTTGGAGAATAGAAAGACGGAGACGAGAGCATCTTACGCCATCAAGAATGCTCTCTTGAACGGTGTGTGGATGCTTCCTCATGTTCACGCAAATCCGAAAACTCATCGAAATTTCAGAGGAATTCATCGAGAATTTCATTCGATTGGAAGGTCTACAGAAATTGGGACGGTGTCTCAATTCGAAGAGTGCCTTGCTCGTGAAGAACGTCATCCAGTCCGTATGTAACGCCGTGCTCACCAGTCCAGGTCCATCTACAACGCTCGACGTCACGTGACTGACATCGTCCAGCTACCATGGCTCCTCTCTTAAAGAGAGAGGGAAAATTGTTCTCTCTCGTATCTGATCTTTTGAGTCCAAACGAGAGAGGAAGATTAGATTCGTTTCACTTGAAGAAGACAAGCGACCAAGTCAACGAGAAAGTCTTTGTTCAGATCACTCGCCTCATCAGTTTATTGACCCATTCTTCCGGTGACTTTCGGCGTTGTAGATCGGACCGTATGATTGAGACGTTGTAGATGAGAGTCAGAGAGATATGGGTGATATCGGTGCCGTCAGCTGGCTGCTTCACTTGATGAAAATGGAGCAAGAGAACGAGATGTTGGTCTGCAGTGCGATCGACACATGCATCGGACTCATAGATAACAGCGGTGACACTCTATTTGAATCGAAGAGAGAGTGAAGAGATGTACAGGGGAGAATCAAGTCAAGTTGATCGAGGCGAATCGAGACAATCTGCTCGTCGCCCTGGCTGACGCTTCAACTTCCGTTCGGGTGAAGGAGGCGTTGATGAAATTGATCGCGGCCGTTGTAGATAAGAGGGGGCGTGACGTGGCCACCGAATATTTTCTCGGTGAGAATCGTGATGATGATCTGATCATCGTGATGATCACCGATCGTGATGATGAATGATCATCGCCATGATCATCGTGACGATGATGTCGATGCTGACGGTGATGTGCAGCGGAGATGCAAAAACCTCACCGGCTTCAAGTTCTGACGAATCTGTGTGATTCCAAGGAGATCGAACTACGCAGAGCCGCCCTTCAGGCCCTCTCGAAGCTGTCAAAATTGGGTGAGCTCCTAAAAATATATTATCTATAGAAAGCTCAACGTCTCAATGTCTGCAGGTCTCATCATTCCCCTCGCCGTACATTCTGGTCATTATCTCGTCACTCCGCTGTCACATCACCTGACAGACGAAGACGAGGTGAAGATCATGAAATCTCATCAAAATTTCGTTGAACCCAGGTAGGAGGTATTGAGTGGTATCACCAAGGTGATACTGCACTGTTGTCTGTCGGATGTTCCGATCATGTTGTGTGAAGGTGAACTGGCACAAAGATTCATGCCGCATCGACCGCGATCGGGGAGTAAGGTGAGATCGATCTACAACGAGTCCATCTCAAATCGACAGGCCAATGTCAGTCTGAGCGAAATCAGAGCCAGATCACTCTCCAATCTCTCCGATAGTAATCTGTGAGACGCATCATTCATTTCATTTTTATCTCCTTCTCATACAACTGACGTCGAGACAGATACAGCCAAGTCTACGTGGACGCTGTCATCAATTGGCGTGATCCGAGGACAAAGAAGACCATTCAGAGAGGTCTGGGTGTCCTTCCACTTTCACCTTTCATACGTTTGATCCATTCACATTACCACAAAGTGGCCAGGCGTTGCTTACGTATCTTATCCATACTCGTCAGACGGGAAGGTGAGTGGGAGAGTTCTGTGAGATTTCTGAGGGATTTAGCGAGCGTGGATGGTGCTGTAGAACCGGCGTCGACGTTATTTATTCACAGAAATTTCGTGGAAATGATGCTGTCCAAGTTACATTCCAAGGATAAGAGGACCCTCGTATATTCCACGAATATTCTAGCCGACTTGGCACACAACGGTGGGCTCGTTGTAGATGGATGACGTCATCATGACAATAGCAGAGGCGAGCATTCCTATTTTTGGCTCTTTCAGCAAGATCTGCCCGGTGACAGACTGTCTCTTCTTAATCAGAGAAAATCCTGAAGAAAGAGAAATATTCCACAATGCTTGTTTCATCCTATCTACACTCTGCCACAACAACGGTGAGAAATGATGGCGGGAAGATATGTGACTCGTTGTAGATCAACTCTTCGAAGTATTTCTGAGAGAGGGTGGAGTCGGTATCATCTCCAAGGTGATGAACATGGTTCCCTTACCGAGAAAGATCGCGTTAACGAACCGTCCTGCCGAGCGACGAGAGAAACTGAAAGAACTCATTGGAATGGACGAAGCTCTCACTCTCCTCGACATGGTCCAACTCAAGAAGGGTGACACATCTTCCCGCCAAATTTTCCCGCCATTTTTAAATTTCGAATTTTGAATCTCGTCGAAGGTATTGAAGGTTCTGGGATATTGAGAGAGAATGGAATCTTCAGAGCAGTGACGAACATCTTGATCCACCGCCCCGAGGCCCTTCCTGCCACACAAACTCGAGCCGAAAAAATATTTTCCATCTTGTGTGAAGGTCTGCCACCCAGAGAACGAATCGTCTACGAGATCTTCTCCACGGAATATTTCTACGTCAAGTTCCTCCGTTTGGCCAAGAAGGTGGGAAATTTCACGGAAATCCACACGTCAACACCGACAGATCTTTGTCGACCCCCTGTCTAGATCTGGACTGCTGAAGGATTATGAGATGGAGAAGATATTTTCTCCGGTGGACTTGGCAGTTTTCATCGATTTCCACACGTTGCTTCTCATCGATTGGCAACACAGATTGGAAGAATGGTCCGACGAGCAATTGTTCTGTGATATCTTCCTGGCTTCGGTGAGCGATTTCTGTGGAATTTTGTGGAGAATTTGTGGAGAATTCGTGGGAAAAGATGAATACTGATGAGAGTGACAGTCACCCTTCTTCACCATGTATAAAGAGTATTGTGTCAATTTCGAAAGGCTTCCCGTAGCCATGAAAGAATTGAAATCCAAGAACGAAGGATTCAAACGGTTCATACAGGTGAGGATCTACACCGTTGTAGATGAGCTGAAATATATCAGAAACAACAGACGGACCACAAGATCGAGCTGACAAGTTTAGATTTAGAATCCATATTGATCATGCCAGGTGATAAATATTCCAATGATTTAAAGTATTTTATTTCCTCCCTACTGACGTGATTCACAGTGCAGAGACCACCTCGGTACACTCTCCTCTTCAAAGAATTATTGAAGAAAACACCCGAAGATCATCCAGACTATGCAAACCTACGCAGCTCTCTCAAGGAGAGTGAAGAGGTGCGTACATACGTAACGTACGTAATTCAAGGATGACTGTGAGTAGATCGCGAGAAACATCGATTCGAACATTCAGACTTCGAAACAAGAAGAAATGCTGTACGAGCTGGCCGACCGTCTCAAAATGGTGAGACGATCTACAACCTGCCACACTAAATTTTCATAGAACATTTACCTACCCCACCGTGTGTTTGTGAAAGAGGGAATTTTGCTTCAATTTCTGAGAAAAGGAGTGAAGGGACACAAATTGAGATACTTTCTATTCAACGATGCCATACTCCTCACGAGAAGAATCAAGACGAGAAAATTGACGGAAACAGAGGTGAGAAGAAGGGGAGAACGTACGTAACGTACGTACAGATACACTTCACCCTGGTTGACAAGTTCACTATGGACGAACTCGAAATTTCAGAGAAAATCTCTGCCCCCGATGTACCGGCGCATTATAAACCAGGGCTCATCCGTAGCAAGTGAGAATAAATCCCATTTCAATTCATTTTATTCACATCTTCCAGGTATTCGAAGCACTATTACATCGTGGCCTCTCCCAGCACCTCCCCCAACGAGAAAGAGAGTCTGTTCACTCTCTTGGAGGAATTGTTACCCAGCCGAAAGAGAAGCAGCACGACGGATTCAGATGAGAGGGTGGATGAGAGGAACCTGCGGCACAGCGTCAACGATTGGTTCGATGAGATTTCGAAGGCGAACGAATCGATTCAATCGGTGGATGAAGGATCGGATCTCATTGATTTGGATCTGTCGGTGAGTGTTCGTCTCGCAATGAGACGAGATGATGGGTGTCTGATGGATGAAAGGATGAAGCGGATTTGCCTTGATAAATCGTATCGTGTACAGAGATTTCTTGAAGCTTCTTATCATGTTTGTACCGTGTCATCGTACTTGGAAGAGTAGTGTGGCGAAGAGGTTTGTAATTGTTTGGCTCGTTGTAGATCAACCGGGAAAATGGGTGATATTTGCAATCTTCCGCGTAGTGGGACACATCGATGATACGATGAAGAGAGGATTCTTAGCTGCGAAAGGAAAATCAGGAAGAGCTGCGGTACAACGGGCGCAGCAGAAGCAAGCAGAAGTCGAGCAACAAAATGCGGGGGAAACGGTGAAGATGATGTGATATCAGAGGGTGATTGGAGACAGGGTCCTTTGTATCCGTTTCAATTATACGGTGGATCATGGACATCACCCGAACAACTGTTCCTCCTGTCTTTGATCACATTTGGACTCTTTCTGATTCCCTCCTTCAGAGAGTTACCTCAAGCGCCATTATGGAAATTGTTCCCCATCGGTTCGCTCGCAGGTTACGTCTATCTGAAAAGACATCTGGTGATATCCCATCTCGTCTGCATTTTCGTTGACGTCCAACAGGTGGAGAGCTGGCAAGATAAAGCCACTGTATTCTCAGCCGTTTTCGCCCTCCATTGTTTCGGTGATTCACTGTTGGCACAAGGAGATGTCACTGGGGCCGAAGGGGGCTATGCACTTCTCAAACTCACCGCGGGCTCTTCCGTCTTGTTCGGTCTCGGTTGGCTGCTGCATGCGGTGTTGATCCTGTCTGAAGTCCACGAGGGGGATAGACAGTGTGTCTTTGTCGATCGGATCATCAACTCAATATTGCAGGTGGTCGCGACTCACTTTTGGACAGAAGCTCCTCTTAGGTGAGAATTTCATACTGTCTGAATGACGTAGGACAGGCATCACCTTCGCATGGAACACATCCATCGCCGCCATCATGATCAGCTCCATCGATCTGTCACATCCACAGGGTAGTTGGGCGCTTTTGTTAGCCCCTTATTCTCTCACCAGTGTCATCTTCATGGGAGCATCGTTGCTCGTGGACAACCATCTCATGATCGCGGTGAGATGATCATGTCATGATCTCGATCGCGATCACGAGACGATCACCCCTGATGATGGTAGGGAACCATTCTATACATTGCAAGTGATTCGATGATTCTCCTCGAATCATTGATCGACGGACACTTGTGGCTGTTCACGTGGCCCACTTATTACGTGGCACAGTGGTTGCTCTTTGTGGGCGGACTACGGAACCTGCAGAGGACGAACGTGTCTCTGTTGAATAAGAACGCATCGGCGCAGGTGATAAAAAATCTCATCATCAGAATACACCATCTCATCATCAGATCACACCATCCCATCATCACACAACATCACCCGATGACCATCATCAACTTTCGATCGACACATGATCATCATCACGATCGTCGACTGACATCCATAGAACGTCTTGGGATTATTCGGTCTCGACATGGAAAAATTGGATCCCAACGGACAAGTCCAAATCCGAGAGGAAGAAGAAGAAGGAGGAGGTGAGACGCGAGATATTTACTTCACACCGATTCTTCCACAGAAACACCCGGTGACCTTGCCTCTGAGAAATATTTCAAGATGGACTCCGATTCAGAATAAAAGAGTCTACATCAATGCATGTCGTCCACGTATCTGTTAGACGTTGAATGGATGTGGAGGTGTCGAACGTCTCTCACTTGTGATATCTGGTGATGTTCCTCCGCAGGAGGTCTTGACAAGGTCCCATGACTCGATTGAACCTCTCACGGTCCAGCATGGCACACTTGACTGTGTCATCAGCTGTGATGGTGGCTGCTCTCGGTCTTTGCTATTTCAGCTGGACGTTATATGGAAAGAGAAAGACCATCTCACGTGTTTTTTAAGAGGGCGATTTCACCAAAGTAATTGGACACGCAGAGCCGACCCAGTTGGGCTTCACCTTTCGTGACGGTGACAGAGCCTTCTAAGAGGATGAAGAAGGTGTCGCCCGATTCTCCCTCGTGGATGATCTTCTGGCCGGGGTGAAAGGTGATGGGCTCTAATGCGTCGGCAACGATAGATCTCTCCCAAGGTGTGAGACTCTCCAAGATATCCACCTGTGTATATGTCATCCGCCACACCTCTCGTCATCGGATGATGCCCAACATCACGACACCATCTCACGCTGCGATGAGGGTATGTCTCACCTTGGCCAAAAAATCTTCGTACACCTTTCTCTTCTTCATGGTAACAGACATGAGAATGGCTCGATAGGTTCCTCTATCGATGGCCCACAGACTCACGGGCGTCGTCGATTTGACCGTGGCTGCCCTGGGGCTTCCATAGATGAGCGCCAATTCTCCGAACGACCCATTTCGCCCAACAGTAGCCACCAATTCGGGTGGTCCATCCTCTCGATTCACGTAGATCTCACATTCACCTTCATCGATGACGTAAAAGTTGTCTCCTTCATCCCCTGGATGCGATGAGGGGTGGCACGATGACAACGATCGTTCACCTTGACGGATGATGGTGGCGCCGGCGGGGTGGTGGACTTGAAACATGGCATCGAAGACTTGCGTCTGTTCTTCCCTCTCGAGGCGGCTGAAGAAAATGTTACCGTTCAGAGATGATTCAAGCTTGAGTTTCTGCTCGGGCGTTTTGGGCATGGACTTTTTACTGCTGAATGCTTCGAGGTCGATGGGCTCTGAGAAGATGGCCCGACGTCTGATCGTGTGAGAGAACATTGGATGAGAGGCTGTCACCTGGAACCACCAACTCGATGCAGCGAATGTCTACGATTGTCCTCGTCGATCTGCCCGATGATATCACTGAGAGATCGCTGTAGATGATCAGGTATGCGCTGAAAATACCAGTCTCACAGCTTCCGTTGACGAACTCAATTGCCAAGAAGACGCTGTCGAAGCTTTTGTCTCCTCTTGCATCCTCTGGGATAAGAAAGAGATGATAAATGGGATTGGCTGATCCGGCATGTGTTTCGACAGCTCTATGACGATGTCTGTCAACAATGGACGGATGCCTTTGTTATCCAAATAGGCTTCCATCTTTCTCTGCCTCCGTTTCCGTTGTTAGGCCCAATTCGAAATTGGTGAAAAATCGAAGCTGCAATCTACAATGCATCTTGTGGCACGTCACATCACATCTGATCGATTCAACGATTCATTCGGTAACAGTCGATAACAGGTTCGAGCGATTCATTCTTCTGTATATACGTATTAACCTCACCATAGGAATTTCACAATGAGTGGTAAATCAATCGATAAGATGGTAGTCAACGAGCTCAAACAGGAGCTGTCAAATCGTGGATTGAGTACGAAGGGATTGAAGGCGGAGTTACAGAAGAGATTAAAGGATGCCATCGACCAAGAGGGTTCTTCGAGCGCACAGACCCAAGGAGAGACAGAAGAAACCGCTCAGAAGGAATCTTCAGAGCCGAACAAGTCAGAAACCGAAACATCAACCCATTTAAATCACGTAGAGGGTGGTCTAAAGGCAGCCATTACGAACGAAAACACGTCCGAAGAGGCGAAAGAGAAAGTCCAAGCCAAGCTCGATGCCATTCAGAATGATAAGGAGGTTGGTGAAAAGAAGGCGAGCGAGACTGGTGCGAGTGTGCCAGCGCCCTCTACACCTGCTAGTGATGATACACAGAAGAAAGCGGAGGCGTCAGAAGAGAAGAAATCAAACGAGAAGAAGCCAGACGAGAAGGTAGAAGAGAAGAAGGAGCAAGCGGCCAAGTCTGAGCAAAAGAAGGACGAGAAGAAGGAAGAGTCTGCCCCACAAAAATCGGAAGAACCAGCCGAGGTGATCGATGGATGATCATGGTAGATGATGACGTCCCTTACAGACCAAACCCATCAAAGAGGAGACTACACCCATGGAGACGGAAGAGAACAGAAAGAGGAAGATCGGTGAGACACTCATCATCACATCACCCACACACATACACTTGCTCACCCTCTGCAGACACCACGACGAAACCGGCCGAAAAATCCGCCACCGAGAAGAAGCCGAAATTCGAGGAGAAGAGAGAAGGTACATCGATTTTCAATCTTTTCACAAATTGAATGTCATTCAGTTCCTCCGTCCAAATTTCCCACCTCTTCCATCCTATACATCACCAACTTCGTTCGGCCCTTCACCAAACAAGCCGTCGAGACTCTCTTGGGCGCCACCGGAAAAGTGTCAGAATGGTCCATGGATGGCATCAAATCGAAGGCTTACGTCATTGTGAGTGTACGCTCTTCAGAACCTCATCTCAACATCAACAGTACTCTACAGAAGCTGAGGCTACTGCCACCCGTGAGGCACTTCACAATCTAGTGTGGCCACCCAACAATCGTTCCAAATTGAACGTGGAATATTCCACGAAGAACGAGGCCCAACAGTTCATCAAGGCGAACAGCCCCACGACTTCTCAGCCCACCCCCGCTCCATCTACAACGAGCAAGAGGGAGAGAAACACCGACGAGATTTCTGACAGGAAGAGGCAGGCCAGCCCGCAGAGAGAGAGACCGGCCAAAAAAGGCGGGAAAATCTTCTTGGAATGTTCTGAGGCTGATGATCGAACAGTTGATCCCGTGAAGACACTGGATGACATCTTTAAGAAGACAAACGCGAAGCCACACATCTACTACCTCCCTCTGACCGAGGAAGAAGTCAAGGCGAAATACGGAAACGTGAGACGATCATGATGATGATGGTGTCTGAGACGAGACAGGCACAAGAGAAAGAAGAACCGAAAGTGGAGGCTGATGCGACGGTAACACTGAATGAAGAGACAAAGGTAGCTCAATAAAGAAAGAGGATCATCTCTTGTGTTTTATCCACAGTGACATATGATAGAGAGGGTAATTACGGTGAACGTCGCGACAGCACGAGAATGGATCCCTACTCCTCCTTTTCCGTCGGCTCCATCATTTCTATACGAGAGAACACCTCGCAACATACTACAGATCTTTTCAGAAGTTATACATCATGCGGACATCACACAGGATCATGGAGGCACACGAGATACAAGATCTCATCTTGGGGTGAGACGAGACGTTTCGATGTTTCAACACCATCCTGATTGGAATAGATTCGTCTTTGGTGACGATCTGAGGAAGCCTTCCTATACACAACAACGATGTGGCTGCAAGATGACAGCTGGCATCACATGGCGTAGAAGTCAGATAGACGACGCGATCAGAAAGACTGTGGAACGAGTTCGAGCTCACAAGTGCAAGTCCTTAGACCGTCTGCGAGCATGGAAGAACATCCGACAATGTTCGTCACGTCTCAGACATGTGGCCGACCGCCTATACACCTTCGACGCTTTTCACTATTTGGATGCCGTCTTTCGATCGGATCCATCGGCCGTCCGATTCTTCTTGGCTCGACACGAGATCGACGCCAACATTCCTATCGCTCTTCTCTATTCCTGTTGGAGAGGAGACGAGATGATGGCAGAGCTTCTGTTGTCTAATGCAAGGGTCACGGTGTGGAGAAGCAGCATCATCCACTTTGATCCTTGGGTCGTCTCAACGTCAATGAGAATGAAAAAAATATTGGATCGACACGTGCCGCTCACAAAGAAGGGCCAATGCCAAAACTGTTACTGTGAAGAGGGAGGATGAAGATATTTGGTACTACAAATAAATGTGCTGCTCTACATTGATCCTTAGACTGTGACTGTGACGTAACCCTAAACAAGCCTCAAAGCTTCCACTATACCTCACAGCCAATTTACTGACAAAGGTAGTCCAGTATCTGAATCGACACCACAAAAAGCTTTCTTACGATAACATCATGTACAGTCGAGATCGAGGGTGGACCTAGATGTTCACTTCCTTCCTTCTGTTGATCATAAGCCTTTTGTGATGGATGACGTGCACTATGGTCGTGGCGTTGTTGATTGATACTTTGATGCCTTTGTCTCTTGGCTCTCTCCTCCAAAGCTGAATAGAATTCTTGAAGATATCAGGCGACGAACCACATTGTGATTTAAGCAATCCGTCATGATGCACATAGGCGTGAAACAGGTGCTCACTCATAGTGGCAGTGTGATCACTTCAATCAATGTCCATCAAAGTCTCGTGCTTATCATTGAAATGATACCATTTTATTGTATTACAGAAATTGGAACACGTATTGTGATGGAGGAAGAGCTATACAAGAGGAGATGTTCAGGTCCTCTGTTGTGATGCGGGGTCACTCTTACTGTCAAACGTGTTCATGCCGCTGATGTCGAACTGAAGAGATCGCAATCTGTTCATCAGTGTGTGTATCGCTTCGTTCTTAAATTTGACTTCCTTTGAGGATTTAGAATATGTCGAAGGATGATTCTTACTTGTCTCAGCCGATCTCTCTTCTCGATGTATTCCGTGATATCTGCATCGCGTGTATGTGGCTTTTCCAGAGCGTCCTATAGATAGGTCAATCTGTTTGTAATCGTGATTTAATCACCGTCAATTGAGTCATCAAAGTCTTGATCTGGGCGATCTTTTGCAATACTTCCGATGGATGACTGCTCACCACGGGTAGATCTCTCTGACTGATGGCTGTGAGAAGAGATATGATCAGGTTACTGAGTTCATCGATCTCTTCCGTCGACTTGACGATAAGACTGGATACGTCTTCACTTTCTGTGTTATCCATTTCTAATGACATCAAGTCCTCGTGTATCGTCCTGATGTGATCTGATATGACACCGAAAAGATGTAAAAAATCGAATTTATTGTTTACTCTAAACGTATCGAACCATGTAGATACCATTGGTCACTCCAACAAACAGACTCGCTGAATCCGTCTGCATCGAGTGAACAGAGAATCCCTTCTTCTGTCCCTCTAGATATCTATACATCACATCACTCTCACGTAATGATGATGACGATTATCTCTCTCACCTGACCGACACTGGCTCTCTCGTCTTTCTGATGTCCCACGTGTTGATGGCACAATAATTCGAGCTCCCCGTCACCACACGATAATCACCGTTGTAGACGGCACAGTACGTGGGGTAATCGTTGGGGTCGTCGAGATTGAGTGCGACTTGATTTTCCCGCCAAAACTTGCACGTACCATCGTATGATGACGTCATCACCCCCCTACCCATTGTGGAATTTTCCGGTAATAGTTTGACGTCGTACACGGTACTGCGGTGACCCTGCAAGTAGTCCGTCACCCTGCCGCTCTCGACGTCGAAACTATTTCAAAATGAGTTCATCTACAACGATGTAGATCCCCACCGAGTCAAAAATACGCCCTTTCGGTTGAATCCGGTTGTGGCCACGAGACACTCTACGGCGTCCGAAGAAAAAGAGAGAGTCCACACTCGATCATGAAAGTCGATCGATGAGACGAAAGAGGTATCCGACCACCTCCAGAGCTTGACGGTGCCGTCGTTCGAGCCAGAAGCTAAGAGTCCCCTCTTTGAATCGAGGCAGCGAACGAGGCCGGTGTGACCGGACAGAGGCCGAGTGCTGCCTGAGAGGATGAGAGGCGGGTTGTAGATGGAATAAAAGGAATAAATACCGTCTTGGGGGTTGCAGATGTGGATGCCGCCGTCGGCGGAGGAGGTGGCGATGCGGGGGCCTGGCTCGTTGTAGATGCCGCCCTCTGACCATACAAAGTCAGTGATATCGGATGAATGTGGGCTGCTCCATTTTCGAGAGTGAAATCGGTTGCGATCTGTTGTTAATGTCACACGGCCGAATGTTCACATCGATCATCGTGATGTCTTTCAGAGGTGAGCGAAAGAGAGAACTCACATTTTCCATCGGGACGAACGTAATAGAGATCTCTTCTCATGCAGTAGACAAGGTCGTCACCACAGAAACGTAATTTGGGGATGAATGTGTCGTCATATCGACGCATGATAGGCGTTGTCTGTCTTCGTCAACATCCATGATCAGCATGCTCGCGTTCTCAGTGAAGAGGGTTGCCGTGAGTCATCGGAAGGAAATCATCACCCCATCACATTGACCGAGACGATCGTGCCACGATTCATAAGCTCGGTGGGATGCCACCAACTGTTTTGCCACGGGACCACCTTGTTCTGAAAATGATGGAGGTAAATCATTTCTGGCGAAAGAGATGTTCCAAGGGTATTGCTTTCGGATGCTGGAAGATACGAATGTATCGATCACCTTTCGACACCGAATGTTGACCTGATCTACATTAATCGAAAGGACATCGAGTGTTGATCACCAGTCGGAGGGGCAGCCATTGTCGAACATTTAGAGAGTCGTACAATAGACCGAATATGATGAATAAGACATCGTTAGGCAAGAGCGATAGGTTAAGTCCTCTCGCTGCCAGTGTATCGAAGTCTTTCTTCGGTCGCCTCCGTTGATATCTCTTCTTTCTGTTATCTGTATTCATGTTGAATGAGATGATGGCTGCGGTGCTTCGCGTTCGGTGAATGGGTTCCAAAAAGATAAAACTAGGAACATTTTATCATCCCGACGTCTCAGCACCGACCTGATCTCTTCATATCAATGCGTACTGGACGATAAGGTACGACCATCGTTATACACGTGTGATCATCTGTACAAAGTCCATCTCTTCACACGATACCTGTTCGTGTAGAACGACAATAAAATGTGGAATATACATTTCGGCAATTCTTGACACGGCATCACAAAACTACAGCACACACGATGGGGTCAACCAACCCTCTTCAGAGGTCCATGTGGATGAAGGTCCTCCTCCTATTCGCTTTCGTGACAGTTGCATGTGGAGAAGGTAAATCAGTCAAGGTCGATTTACGATCCAATTGGCCAGCCACTTCTCTCATTCAAGAGATGAGGTAAGAAACTTCTTCCTCTCACCTTCTTCCACATTCCCTTCATTCACACATTTCGATCCAAATATTGACATCATCACCAGTGAGTTCTTCGCTTCTGAATCGAACGACCTCTTCTGGCAATTTGTCGAGTCTATCCATTCTCTACAAGGTCAGACGGAGAAGGAACAATTTGAATCGGCCTCCACGTCAGCGGCCAATCTGACGACTCCGATCCAAGCCGGTCTACTGCAATACGCCATCGCTTATCGTTACTTCTCGCCAGCCGTTCAGGCTCATCGTCAAGTAACTGATTCACTCCGACATTTTCAATATTGATGTATCACAGGTCGCGTCTTCCGATCTGGCTGAAGAGAAGGAAGAACTCCAGAAGAAGTTGGCCGGTAACCAAGATCATCCCGTTCTCAACGAAGAATGTCCAAATTGGGTCAAGATATCCGGTCGTGTCTACGAAGACTACGAGTCCGCCGAAGCCGCATTGCGGTGAGTTCCACTTCTCAGCGATCTATCATCTATTCACCTTCATCATTACGAGTGTCAAATTGTGAGTTTCTCACTCGTACGTCAGCTCTGCAACCGCGTCTCCCGCCACACTCTACCCTCTCGATCACATCTACAACTCGCACAATCCCAATCTACCAACGGCTGTCCTCTACGGATGCATTGGAACCCCTCAGTTCCTTCGTTACCACCAACTTCTCAAGGGCAACCACAGGAGCTTCAATTACGTGTTAAGACATTCTGTGCCTCTCGTTCCCGGAACGATATCGATTCCTGGGTACGGTGTGGAGCTGGCCATCAAGTCTCTCGAGTACAAGACGGTGGACGATGCCAACAACAACGGTGAGTTTCCCGCCAAAATGTCACGGAGAATTCTGACGCGAGGTAGAGGACCAAGGGCCCGCCGCGATCTCGCCCGATGATGAATCTTCGGTGAATATTCTGCGAAATGGCTGGAGATTTTCGTTGAAATTTCCAGGTGGACGGATTCCGTTTCGGTACTCTCATCAAGAGAAAACCTGAAGCTGCCGCTGATCTCGCGAACTTTCGCGCCTTTTTGAAATCATCCGAGGAGAAATTCGAGGACATCAAAGTGTGGAATGTGAAGAGTGAGATGGCTCGTTGTAGATGCAGATATCGACGAAATTTCAGACTTGGCATTCCAGGCCGTACAGAGGGTCATCAGCGATCCCAATCCTCTCCAAGCGATCGCAGAAATTTCGGGGAATTTTCCAATCCGTGCGGCCCCACTCACCAAGTTGAAGCTGAACGACACCTTACGACAAGAATTGTCCAATCTACAACTCCCAGAGGGTAATGCCGTGGTCATCAACGGAAGATCCGTGAATCCCTCCACCATCCACCCTTTCGAGTGAGGATTTATTCTATTTTATTGTTCGTCTACAACGGCTGATAACGTGCAGATTGTACGAGGTACTGAGAGAGCAAGCCACTCGTATGGAATCTTTGGCCGCTCTTGGTCTCAACACCCAGGAGGTCTCCAAGGTGATGGGTGCGTTGTAGATGAGCAATTTGACGGAGAATAGGTATTGAGTGTTCCTCCCGGAGAGGCGACGAAATTCACATTCAAAGTGAACGGACCTTCCCTTGTCTATTTGAATGACCTCGAAACGGAGCCGAAATATGCAGAGTGGTCAAATACCTTGCAAGAGGTACTTTGTCATCAGGATCATCTCATCACCGCATCATCACATCACATCATGCATCATCATCATCTCATCACCCAACACGTAACTCTCAACTGCATATTTTCCGTCGAAATTTCGCTGATTCCAGACAGATCTTCCGCCGTGTGTGGCCCGGAAACTTTCGATACATCAAGAAGAACCTCCACACGGCCGTTATATTCATCGACCCCAGTGCTTCCCTGGAGATGTTCTCTTACCTCAACAGTCTGACGTCCCAATCCATCCCAATCCGTTACGCCGTGGTTTTCGCGCCAAAAGACGATTTGGGACGCATGATCACCACCATGTTCCATTACGTGGCGGAGCATTCTACAACGCGTGAGGCGACGGCCATGTTGGGTGGTGTGAGTCATCCATCTACAACGAGTCGATTTCTCCGTCTACAACGAGACCGCGATTGACGTATCTTCAGTTTTTCCAGAGGGCGGCCGGTCTGACACCCGAATTCGTCTTGGACTCCTTCCAGAAGACTCTGGACAAGATTTCCAGGAAAAAGATCACGGCTCGATCGGTCATAGAGGAGGACAAGTACAAGCAGAAGATCGACGACTCCATCGAATTCACGAGAGATTTCGGTCTGACTGATCTGCCCATCGCCTTTGTCAACGGTGTACCCATCGTGGCTGCACTCGCTCACGAATTGATGAACAACATCATCCATCACTACTTTCAGGTATCCATTTTATTTCATTTTATTTCTGCTCTTCACGATACGGTCACATCCTGTCGTTACAAATAATATCATCTCGATATTCGTCTCATTTATTTACAGTCTACACCGGACATCCAGCAGCTCGTGGCCAATCGTGACATCACAGATGCCACCCCCGATCTGTACGACTTCTTCATGGGAAGGCCAGGGACACTCGAGAGATATTCCGGCACCGTTCTACCCAGTCCAGATCGTCCGATCCGTTTCATCAATTTAGCCGAGAGGTGTGTTTCATTTCGATGAAGCGTTGTAGATGGACGACTGACGTTCATCAGGACACCTCAACAGTTTCTGAACGCGGACGTCAAGTACATCACCGACTACGAGAGTGAGTGAAATTTCGATGGAAATTCGAGTCACTGATTCGTTGTAGATCGTGACGAGACGAAATACATGACTCACCTCGTCGTCACCGATTTCACCACCCTCGACGGTCTACAACTCGCCCTCGAGGCCGTTCGGGCCGTGGTGAGAGATCTCATCGAAATCTCGCGCTCTCACTGACGTCACCCAGGAGACCACTGGTAGCTCGATGTCTAAATCGGCTCGCATCGGTTTCGTTCACAAGGGAAAGAGCCAATCGAATCTATTCAACGTTTTACACGCAGCTCAGAGCACCCAGATGGCTTCTAGATTCAGCCGATTCAGCCGTCCTCTTTTGGAGAAGGCTATCGATGGCCTGAAGAACGATAAGCCATTCACCGTCGAGTCCGGGCTAAATGTAGCGTCCGAGGCTGGAATGAACGTGGAGAAGATGAAGGAGAAGCTGACCGAGGAAGAGGTGAAGAGAAAATGAGGTGAAGAGAATTGACTCGTTGTAGACCAACCGACTATCGGATAAACACAGAGCTTTCTCGAGAGATTTCTTGAAATTATCCGAAGAGTCCAGCGCCGTCGTGACCAACGGAAGGGTATGTCGTTACGACCTATCATGAGATGTCTCACCTCTACATGGCAGGTTGTAGAGATAGCCTCGGGCACACAATTCAACCACTTAGATTTCGAGCTCCTCACTCGATTCGAATACACAAAGAGAACAAAGGCCGTAGAAATCGCATTTCAAGATGTCAAATTCGAAGGAGTTGACCCCGACGTACTCACCGGGTGATGACACGTGGCGCGTTGTAGACGCTGAAATCTCGCAGAAATTACATCAGCAACGCCATCATGTGTGCTTCTTCTCTGTTGGGCATCGACGAAGCCAACGAGATCAGCAAGGTCATCGTACCACCTCAAGTGCAGAGGTGAGAATCTTCATTCGAATGAAATTGACTCGTTGTAGAACGGCCGTAGTGGACTCGACTGGAGGCAAGACTGGAATATTCCAGATCGTTGTCGTTTTGGATCCACTCAGTCGTGACGCACAGAGAGTACCTCCCATGTTAGAGGTATGACATCACATACGACATCACCCCACACGAACATCTTACATCTCATGATATCACACTCGTACGTAACCATTATCAAGGTAGTGAAGAACATCTTCCCTTGCCGCATCGAGATCATCTTCAAGGCCACAGAGTTGTCCACCCTCCCTCTCAAATCCTTCTATTCTTCTGCTCTCACCCAGCACATCTCTTTCGATTCACAGGGCAGAGTTTCCTCCGTATCACCAAAGTTGGAGAACGTTCCTGAGGACAGACTGCTGACCATGGCATTGGACACGCCGGAATCGTGGCTCATCGGTCCCACACTCAGTAAATACGATCTGGGTGAGCATCTACAACGGTGTAGATGGAGATTGAATGTCGTCGCAGATAACATCAAGTTGAAAGATCTGGGGAAAGATAAGACTCTGTTTGCTGTTTTCGAATTACAGAGCATCACACTGCAGGGTAACTGCGCCGACAAGAAGGGAAATCCTCCCAGAGGCCTTCAGGTGCGTCCGCCTACATCGTTGTAGATTGACGAGGTCAGGTGGTCTTGGGAACACCCTCTCGCCCCGTTGTAGTGGACACACTCGTCATGGCCAATTTGGGTTATTTTCAATTAAAGGCCAATCCAGGAGTCTGGTCCCTCAAAATCAAGCCCGAGAGTCGCAGCGAAGAATTATACGACATTCTACAACGAGACGAGAAGGTGAGCGTTGTAGACGATCGATTCTCATTTCTTTGATTCTGACTCGTTGTAGATCAGGGAATTGCAAGTCGTCATTTCGAATTTCAACGGACTCACCCTGCCTCTTAAAGTGATGAAAAAGATCGAAAAATTCAGCGAAGAGTTGCTGGTAGAAGGCGAAGGAGACGCGAAGCAAGACGCCGGCGTGTGGAATTCCTTTTCTGGGTGAGACGTCAAACTACAACCCGCCACTGACTCGTTGTAGATTGTGGAACGACAAGAAGAGTGAAGAGACGATTCACGTGTTCTCCCTGGCCTCCGGACATCTCTACGAGAGGTTCTTAAAGATCATGATGCTGTCCGTGGTGAAGAACACGAAAAATCCCGTAAAATTCTGGCTCTTGGCCAACTTTTTATCACCCAAGTTCAAGGTGACCGTCTACAACGCGTTATACATTCCGACGAAATCTCAGGATACCGTTCCCGCCTTAGCCCAGGCGTACAATTTCGAATACGAATTGGTTACCTACAAGTGGCCCTCTTGGTTGTTCGCCCAGACAGAGAAGCAGAGAATCATCTGGGCCTACAAGATCTTATTCTTAGACGTTCTATTTCCGCTGGACGTCAAGAAGGTCATCTACGTTGATGCCGATCAGGTGATGACGATCGTGATGTGGATCGCAATGATGATGATGGAGCTGATGAGATGAAAGGTGGTCAGATCTGATCTGAAGGAATTGTGGGATCTAGATCTACACGGAGCACCGTATGGATACACACCCTTCTGTGACAGCAACAAGGAGACCGAAGGCTTCCGATTCTGGAAGAAAGGTTTTTGGGAGAGCCATCTCAGAGGACTCCACTATCACATCAGGTGGCTGACCATCACATCATCCACATGATGATGATCATCATCATCGCGACACACGATCTAAAGAAGTGACAGTGCCCTCTATGTCGTAGATCTCTTCCGATTCCGCCAGATCGCTGCGGGAGATCAACTCCGAGCCACTTACTCTCAGTTGGCTCCAGATCCGAATTCTCTGTCGAATCTCGATCAAGATCTTCCCAATTACGTACAACACAATCTGAAGATCCACTCTCTACCGCAAGAGTGGCTGTGGTGTGAGACGTGGTGCTCAAATTCAACGAAATCTCAGGCGAAGACCATCGATCTCGTGAGCGATGGAAGACGATGATGATGATGCTGATGGTGACAGTGTAACAATCCGTTGACGAAAACACCCAAGTTGGAGGCGGCCGTGAAGATCATTCCAGAGTGGACCGATCTCGACAACGAAGTGAAGAGAGTGGAGAGGGAGTCTACGATGGCGGGAACGGCCTCACCCACCCCCTCGGCCGAACAAGGCAAGGACGAGTTATAGAGGACACTCTGCGACAATACACAGACTTTGATGCATAGAGGTGCCCTTCAGCGTAAACGCGCCTGTCAGGCCGCTCATTTTTTCCTTTTTTTTCGTGTCTGTGGGCCGTTTGGCGCGTGAGATGCGACAGGTTCATCTCTGTAAGAGTAACCGAAAATGAGAAGCATTCAGACATAATCGAACACCAAGAGACAGACATGAAGTCGTGGTTGGTGTTAATCGCCCTCTTTCACGTGTGCTTCGCGACGGAGAAGGACTTGTTGATGGACATCTTCCACAGTACCGGGGGTGAGTGATGCAAACATAACAGGTCTGAGAGGATGTAGGGGAAGCGTGGGTGAACAGCACCGGCTGGGTTGATGCAAGTGGAGATGCGTGCTCTCTCTTCGGTGTCATCTGTGACACGAATGGAAACAGACATCACTTCCCTCGATCTTTCCAGGTAGAATCATCACACATCTTCAAGACTTCTCATCATTCTGTAGCAATTCTCTCATCGGAACGATTCCTGCGAGTCTCGACCAGCTGAACCAACTCGTCCATCTGAATCTCAGCAACAATGCGGGTCTGACTGGCGACTTGCCTGACCTCAGCAACCTCACAAGTCTCAAGTCTATCGACCTCTCGCACACACAGCTGACAAATCCGAGTGAGTCTCTTCCTCACACTAAGCCGAGCGACTAAAGAGAACAGCTGCGTTCGGGTCTTTGGCGCAACTCGAAGTTCTGAACCTCCACGGGACACAGATGTGGAGTGACTATCCGAGTGGGTTCCTAGAGATGAAGAACTTGACCGTGTTTGACATCGGAGGGGTGAGTTGATGATGGTGAGTGTCTCTCATTAAGTTCACCCAGGCCAAATTGTCTGGAGACATCGATTCCCTCACTCTATTGATCAATGGTCTCACCAGACTCATCGTCTTGGACGTCAGCGACAACAGCTTCGGTCCATCCAGTTACTTCATCTTTCCCACGGAGTCGCCGAACATCGAGTACATAGATGTGACCTCTGTGATTCTCTTCCGACAATTGACTGAACAGATTCCGAACGTTCCGTTAAGGAAGCTCAAGTACCTCAATATGGGGCAGAGACGTCTCGTCGGATCGATTCCAGGTGAAGGCCGCAATCATAGACAAGAGATCCCATCACAACCCATCGTCATCATCCATCATCCATCACCCATCACCCATCACCGACGCGATGAGATCATCCAAACTACCGTTCATAAACGTAGATATCTTTGGACAGATCGAGTATGTGAACCTGAAGAGCACATCTCTGACGGGAAGCATCCCATCTTCCATCTTCAACTCATCCGCCCTCATTTATCTCGATCTCTCCCTTAATCAGCTCACGGGAGATCTACAAGAATTCGCCAGCACAGACATCCAATACCTAGATTTGAATAGTAACAGGTCTGTACATGTGTTATTATCGCGTGTATCTGACAGAGACAGTCTGAGAGGAGCTCTACCGAGTGGATGGGGTAAATTGACACGTCTAACGTACCTCGATATCTCCAACAACAATCAGAATGGAGAATTGGTGGGAATATTTGACAAGATGAACGGCCTACACACCATCAATATACAGTGAGTGATGACATCAGTACACTTTCTTATCTTACAACAGGTTCAACTCGTTCAGTGGAGCCGTTCCAGATGTGTTTGACCTCCAGATTCAGACGTTTCTAGGAGACAACAACCAATTGGATGGTAATCTGCCTCCTTCACTACTACAAAGCGATTCTCTCGTAGAGATCAGATTATTCAGAAACTTTCTCAGTGGTGATCTACCGATGGAAGCTTCAGGTCTGAACAACCTCACCATCTTGGATCTATCCAGGGTGAGTCCATCGACTTTTTTTTAATGAGCGAGTTCGTTGATCACACATAGAACATGCTGACGGGTTCTATACCCTCTTGGATATCACAGAAGACCAATCTACAATCGATCTTTCTGCAGCAGGTGCGACTGCTAAGACATGGATGGTGACGTCTGACGAGTGTAGAATCAACTGAATGGGACCATTCCATCGAATCTGGGAGATCTGTACAATCTCGAGACACTCAAATTGGATAGTAATCGGGTGAGATCACCACTGGTATACGAGACTCATCCCACAACAGCTGACAGGGGTTATTCCAATGGAGATCAGTAATTTGACCCAATTGAAGAGTGAGATTTCATCTTTTTCACGTTCTGACGTCATCAGCTCTGACTGTATCATCTAATAACCTCACGGGAGGTGTTCCCGCCATTTTCAACCAATTGTCACTCAAAATGTTCGACGTGAGCTACAACACACAGTTGGGTGGCACGCTCGATTTTCTCACCAATGTCACATCACTCTATTTCTTCCGTGGCAGCCATTGTAATTGTACTGGAACTATACCGAATAACATTGGCAACAGAATGTTGCTGGTGAGTGGCAGTATATGCCTGTGCATTTCCATCCTAAAGCTGATGGAACAAAGGAATTTGATGTGGGATACAATCAACTCGGTGGAGATCTGCCTGTTCTCCGCGTAGATCATCGACTCATCTTATCACACAATGATTTCACTGGACCTATACCCGTGAGACATGTCTGCGTCGACATATCAACTTACGCACGATAGGATCCTGGAGCAGGCATGGATGTGCGTATCTCTTATCGAGTGCATCCTTTGAACGTTCACAGGTGTATGACATGAGCTTCAATCGATTCAGTGGATGTCTGAATTCAAGCTACGACTGGGGCCTATCCATGTCTAAGATCCTCCTGAATGATAACGAGCTCACGAATTGTGGTCCCGGTGTCTATGATCACAATGTGTGACGTCACTGCTGCGAATCACTGATGATCTCAGTTGGATCTATTTTCGGACAGTAGTTTTGGCACTCTCCTTGTTTTAGATCTGTCGAATAATCAATTCTTTGGTGAATTCACCCGATCAACCTTTTAGGTCAGTGAACCATGGCCTGATGTTGATCCGGTGAACGCAGCCGTCCAAATCGTGACGAAAGGAGAGCGTCTGCCCATTCCCAACGACTGTCCTCTGCCCGTGTCCGAACTCATGACAGGTCATCCACGAACGTCTCATCAACATGTTCTGACGATGTGACAGCATGTTTCGAAACAGATCCAGTCGAAAGGCCAGACTTTGAGCTGATATCAGCATCTCTGAGGGCTGAAGAAGAAGACGGCAGCAAGGAGCGAATCGTCGCCCAGCATAAATCTGAGCAGTACAGCACCGGCCAATATGACAACACAGTTCAGACGTTTCAGGATGTGGAAGGGCAGTATCAGCCGGTCACGACCCGACCACCACAGACGAAAACGACTGAAGACGGAAAATCGAAGTAATAGATGCTGACAAACGTTCGTCTCCATTTCGATTTGGTTCTATGCAATAAAATTATATCTTTGATTCCCTTGGTACCAAGGACCTGACAGAAGAAGAAGCACCTTGAGCTTCTACGGCGACGCAGTTTTGAGATGTAAGGTGACAGGTTCGTAAATGTAGATGAATCGCTTCAAGCACAAAATAGCGCGGCGTAAAGATGAAGGACCTGGTGAGGTTCCTGGTGGTGGCTTTTCTCTTCAGCGCATGTGCCGCACTGCAGAGAGACTTGCTATTGGATATATATCACACCACTGGGGGTGGGTTGCAGGAACATCATTTTGTCTAACATGGTGCAGGAGAAGCGTGGGGGAATAATACAGGGTGGGCTGATACGAACCAAAATGAGTGCCTCTTCTACGGCGTGACTTGTGATTCCGATGGAAGTATCACCTCTCTCGATCTTTCCAGGTATAATCACCACACATATCTTCACGACTTCTAAAACCATACAGAAACCTCTTATCTGGAAGCATTTCTGCGAGTCTCGGTCAACTGACACATCTCGTCCATCTGAATCTCAGCAACAATGCGGGTCTGACTGGCGACCTGCCTGACCTCAGCAACCTCACAAGTCTCAAGTCTATCGACCTCTCGCACACGCAGCTGACGAATCCGAGTAAGTCTCTTCCTCACACTAAGCCGAGCGACTAAAGAGAACAGCTGCGTTCGGGTCTTTGGCACAAGTCGAAGTTCTGAACCTCCACGGGACACAGATGTGGAGTGACTATCCGAGCGGGTTCCTAGAGATGAAGAACTTGACCGTATTTGACATCGGAGGGGTGAGTTGATGAACTCATCCGTCTCTGATGGAATTCAGTCTAAGCTATCCGGAGACATCGATTCTCTCGTTCTATTGATCAACAGCATAACGAGGCTCATCGTCTTGGACATGAGTGACAATAACTTCGAGGCATCCAATTATTTCGTCTTTCCAGCACAGTCACCAGACATCGAATACATCGATACGGGCTCCATCTCTCTCTTCCAACAGAGAACAGCGAAGATTCCAGATGTTCCACTGAGAAAGCTCAAGCAATTGAGAATGCCACAGAAGCGCCTGACCGGTTCGATTCCAGGTGACGATCCTCTTTCATCACGCACCATGATCATCATCCATCGATCATGCATTATCAACGCATCATCATCCGATCGTGAAAAGTCCGACTCATGAACGAATAGATGTCTTCGGACAGATAGAGTACGTCAACCTCGAAAGTAATTCCCTGACGGGAGACATTCCACCTTCTCTCTACAACTCTCCCTCACTCGTTCACATCGACCTCTCTGGCAACTCATTCGCTACAAATCTGCCAAATCTTACCAGCGTGGACTTGAATTACATCGATATGAGCAGCAACAGGTCCGTACACTTCATCGAACGAAATCTGACGGAAAACTAGCTTCAGGGGACCCCTGCCCAGAGGTTGGGCTAATCTGACACGTCTGACCTATTTCGACGTCTCCAACAACAATCTGAATGGAGAATTGGTGGGAATATTCGACGGAATGATCAGTCTAGACACGATCAACGTCCAGTGAGTTTTCAACTCTTACCGTGATACCTCAACCTCTATTCTCATCATCATCTCAGGTTCAATTCTTTCAGTGGAATGATTCCAGATCTATTCAAACACGTGAAGAGATTCCTGGGAAATAATAATCAGCTCGAGGGTAACTTACCCTCATCCTTACTGCAGAGCGATTCTCTCGTAGAGATCAGATTATCCAGGAACTTTCTCAGCGGCAATCTACCAACGGAGTCTTCGGGTCTGAACAATCTCACCATCTTGGATCTATCCAGGGTGAGTACAAACGATGCATTCGCATCTTCAAGATCTGATCGACCACAGAACATGCTGACGGGTTCCATACCCTCTTGGATATCACAGAAGAGCAATCTACAGTCGATCTTTCTGCAGCAGGTGAGACTGCTTAGACATCGACATTGATGTCTGACGTGTGTAGAATCAACTGAGTGGGACCATTCCATCGAATCTGGGAAATCTGTACAACCTGAAAACCCTCAAGCTGGGTAGTAACCAAGTGATGACGTCTCGCATGATATCGCATGCTGACTCGAACAGTTGACCGGATCGATTCCATTGGAGTTGAGTAACTTGACCCTACTGACCAGTGAGATTCCGTCGAAATTTCGTGGTCTGACGTCATCAGCCCTGTCTGTACCCTCCAACGGCTTGACCGGCGGTGTTCCCGCCATTTTCAACCAACTATCTCTCAACACGCTCGACGTGAGCTACAACACACAGTTGGGTGGTACGCTCGACTTTCTCGTCAACGTCACTTCTCTGTATGATTTCTACGGCAGTCACTGCAGTTTCACTGGAAATATCCCGGAGCATATCGGTGGTGACCTCTTATTCGTGAGTCATTCCACACCTCATTTGATCTCATTCTCTCTTCTCGCGGCCGTCCATTCATCAGGAAGATCAATTGATGATTTACAGACGTTCGATGTTGGATACAACCAACTGGGGGGAGATCTACCTTATCTTCCGGCACAGACTGATCTCATACTGACCCACAACAACTTCACCGGACCGATACCAGTGAGATTTGTCGACGTCGACAACTCAACTGACGTTTGACAGAGTCCTGGACCAGGAATGAACGTGCGTGACGTGTATTCTGACACCCTCTGAAAGTCTTTAGGTCTTTGATTTGAGTTACAATCGATTCAATGGATGTCTCGACTCGAAATACTATTGGGGTCTGACCATGGATCGTATTCTCCTCAACAATAACGAACTCACAAATTGTGGGCCCGGCATCTATGATCACAACGTGAGCGATGAGATGGATGTAGAGTGTGGATTGATCACTATCAGTTGAACCTCTTTGCTGAACAACAATTTATGACTTTGAACACGCTCGATCTGTCGAATAATCGTTTTTTCGGAGAATTTACGAGGGCCACTTTCTCTGGATTGAGCGGCATCACTGAATTCAGATTGGCTGTGAGATTTCATACGAATTTCTAGTGTTGATGTTCTTCAGGGTAATTCTTTCAGCGGACAATTTCCCATCGAATTTGGGGGAGCCAATCTGAGGGTAAAGAAAGAGATGGAAATTCGGCTGAAATCTCCAGATCTTCGACATCTCGAGGAACAGCTTCACGGGATACATTCCCCTCACTTCCGGCCAGCAGACTTCGCTCTCTATCGAAGTAATCAACGTCAGCCACAATCAGGTGAAGATTCTCGAAACGGATGACCTCACGGATAATTGTTCGTCAGATGAGAGATGTCTTTCCTTCGAGTCTATCCAGTCTACCGTTGGTGTCTCTGGACCTGTCACACAATCTTCTCATCGGTACGATACCTTCTGCCATCGCTCAGTTCACTACGCTGACTGAGATCGCTGTGCAAGGAAACATGTTCCAGGGTGATGCATACATCATATATCGCATACATCATCATTCTTCCCATGCAGTGAGATGAAAGACTGACGCAGAGCAGGTGACATACCGCAAGAGATCGGACAGCTGAGACAGCTGCTGTCGGTGAACATGAGTCAGAATGGACTGACAGCCATGTCACTGGACTTTGTCTCTTCTCTGGTCAACTTGCAGTCGCTTGACCTGTCGGACAACAAGATCCAAGCGATGATACCCAGTGTGCTGGGTGAGTGTAGATTTGTTTAAAATGTCGCTAACGATGGTAGCGCCGACGATAACAGCCCTTGATCTGTCAAACAATAAGATCTATGGACAGATACCAGATTCCGTGTTCAATCTGCGAGCTTTAACACAACTCAGTCTGGTGAGTCGAAGAGATGTCGTGGAAACTGAAGAACGTTCAGGGAAATAACACTCTTGAAGGCCAGATGAAGAATTTGTTAGGAGACCCGAGAGTAAGAATTGAATGGCTTCAAGAATATTCTGATGATTCTACGGTAGATATTTGATGTCAGCCACAACCGACTGACAGGCGACGTGTCTTTCCTGTCGCAGATGTCATCTATCTCTGACCTGCGTCTCAACAACAATCAGTTCAGTGGATCGCTGCCATCTCTGACGTCACGCAAGAACTTGTTGTATGTGAATGTGGTGAGTATAACGAACGTTGAATGTTGAACGTGTGTGACAAGAGACAGTCTGCAAACGAGCTGAGCGGACAGCTGTCAGACTTTACACAGCTGTTGTCGTTACAGTATCTCGACCTCAGGTGACGTCATCTTTGACGATGAGAATGTGTCGACTGATATATATCGTCAGCCGTAATCGGTTTAATGGTAGCATTCCATCATTCAGTGGATCACAGAGCATCATCCGACTAGATCTATCACACAATCTCATCCAATACGGTAGACAGGTGCGTCGTTTATCATATTTTGCATTTTCACTGATCGATCGTGATCTTCTTTTCTGACATGTGTTTGTAGATATCTCTTCCATCAAAGACTGTCTGCTCTGTCGATGACAACCCTCTTCGCTGTCCTGTCGACTGGACCATTCTGAGTCAATGCAGAGGCATGTGTGAGGCAGTGGGCAACAACACAGTGCAGAGTGTAGACTTTCACATGCAAGGCGAGGTGTCTACCTTTGACTCAGCCGCTTTCCTTCGCACATTGTCACGCCTGGGCAACATCACACAATCTCGTCTGTCCATCAGCAGCCTGAGGTGATTTCTGTCGATTTGGGGGATGATCTGACGTGAGATCAGATCAGGCAGTGTCATTGCGACTGTCGATGTTCAACCATCAGCAGCAGGACAAGTGAACGAAGGGTCAGTGGAAGACACAGTACAAGTGTTGAAGAGCATACCGATGACAAGCTACGGAGAGGCAGGGTACAACTTGATCGATCCAGTGGGATCTACTGCATCAGTCGCACCAGTCAAAGGATCGAGCTCGAACACGGGGATCATAGTGGGTGTAGTGGGTGAGTCATCGGATATCACATCATCGAGTGTGAAATCAGGACCCAAAAAAGTCTGATTGAGAATACAGTTGGGTTCGTTGTCTTGGCCGTCATCGTAGTCGTGGCGTTCTTGTTGTACAGAAGACAGATGTCAAAGAGAGTGGGCCACGACCAGTTTGCCATGATCGATGTGTCGCAGCTCAACACTTCGACTGTCAAGAAGTCACTGATCGACTTTGACGAGCTGAAGAGCATGCAAACGATTGGGTCAGGAGCTTTTGGCATCGTGTACAAAGCGAGATGGAGAGAGACATCAGTGGCTGTGAGTGATGAGAGTCGTAGTTCTGCGCTAAGATTTTGTAGGTGAAGCAGATCAGAGCCGAGTATGTGACAGAGGGGCAGTTGCGAGACTTCTTACGTGAAGTGGCCATTCTACAAGGATTGAAGAGTCATCCGAACATTGGTGATCACATCATCTGATCTCATCACTTTCTGACGGTAGATAGTGATGTTCATTGGAATGACATTCCCTCCTCAGCCTCTCAGTCTCGTCACAGGTATCATCATTCTCAACATCACATCTTTCTGACATCTAGCTGATGACATACAGAGTTCTGTGGCGGAGGTGGATTGTTCGACTATCTGCGACAGAACGAGTGCACGATCGATCAGAAGGTCAAGTTTATGCTAGAGATAGCACTGGGTATGCTGCATCTGCACAAAGAGAAGGTAAGAAATGTGGATGTGATACACGGAGAGTGACTGGAAGCACAGGTGATACATCGAGATCTTGCAGTGCGTAACATCTTACTCAACTCGCATCTGGAAGCCAAGGTGAATGGTTGTGTGTCGTGTAGAATGGCTGACATGTTGTGAGGTTGCCGACTTTGGACTGTCACGAGAGCAGCACGACACAGCTGTTGCGTCGCAGACGCAGACGAGTGTGGGACCGCTGAAGTGGATGGCGCCAGAGGCCATACAGAACAGAGTGTACTCTGTCAAGTCTGACGGTAAGAACGAGATAGAGAGGCATGACTGACAAGAGACAGCGTTCTCTTTTGGAGTAGTAATGTGGGAAATTCTTGAGGTGAGATCAATTTCTGTCGTGATTTTGATGATGTGAACGATCACGATCGTGATCACGAGATGGTGACCATAAGGAACGAGGACTGACAAATGTGCAGGTCAGTGAACCATGGCCTGATGTCGATCCGGTCAACGCAGCCGTTCGGATTGTGACGAAAGGAGAGCGTCTGCCCATTCCCAACGACTGTCCTCTGCCCGTGTCCGAACTCATGACAGGTCTTCTACAACGTCTCATCGACATGTTCTGATGAGATGACAGCATGTTTCGAAACAGATCCAGTGGAAAGGCCAGACTTTGAGCTGATTTCAGCATCTCTGAAGGCTGAAGAAGATGTTAGCAAGGAGCGAATCGTCGTCCAGCATAAACCTGAGCAGTACAGCACCGGCCAATATGACAACACGGTTCAGACGTTCCAGGATGTGGAACTGCAGTATCAGCCGGTCACGACACGACCACCACAGACGAAAACGACTGAGGACGGAAGATCGCCAGTCTGATGAAGGAATAGATGCTGGCTGTTGTAACGATTGTCCCCTTGGTTTGATGAGCGTCACAAATGTTGGTGTCTCCACTTCAATTTGGTTCTATGCAATAAAATTATATCTCGATATTCCAAGGACCTGACAGAAGAAGCACCTTGGGCTTGAAGAGATCTACATTACGAACCTGTCACCTTACACCAGCGCCGCTCTCTCGAGAAGCCCAAAACAGCACGGGTATAGATGAAGGACCTGAAGATGTTCCTGGTGGTGGCCATTCTCTTCAGCGCATGTGCCGCACTGGAGAGGGACTTGCTGTTGGATATATATCACAACACTGGGGGTGGGTTGCAGGAACATCATTTAGTCTAAAATGGTGCAGGAGAAGCGTGGAGGAATAATACGGGGTGGGCTGATACGAACCAAAATGAGTGCCTCTTCTACGGCGTGACTTGTGATTCCGATGGAAACATCACTTCCCTCGATCTTTCCAGGTAGAATCGTCGCACATCATTACGACTTCTAAAATTATACAGCAATCTCTTATCCGGGAGCATTCCTGCGGGCCTTGACCAGCTGACACATCTCGTCCATCTGAATCTCAGCAACAATGCGGGTCTGACTGGTGACCTGCCTGACCTGAGCAACCTCACAAGTCTCAAGTCTATCGACCTCTCGCACACACAGCTGACGAATCCGAGTGAGTCACTTCTTCCTCACACTAAGCCGAGTGGCTAAAGAGGGCAGCTGCGTTCGGGTCTTTGGCACAACTCGAAGTTCTGAACCTCCACGGGACACAGATGTGGAGTGACTATCCGAGTGGGTTTCTAGAGATGAAGAACTTGACCGTGTTTGACATCGGAGGGGTGAGTTGATGAACTTATCCGCCTCTGATGGAATTCAGTCTAAGCTATCCGGGGACATCAATTCTCTCGCTCAGATGATCAACAGCATAACGAAGCTCATCCTCTTGGACTTGAGTGACAATAACTTCGATACATCCAATTATTTCGTCTTTCCAGCACAGTCACCAGACATCGAATACATCGATACGGGCTCCATCTCTCTCTTCCAACAGAGAACAGCGAAGATTCCAGATGTTCCACTGAGAAAGCTCAAGCAATTGAGAATGCCACAGAAGCGCCTGACCGGTTCGATTCCAGGTGACGATCCTCTTTCATCACGCACCATGATCATCATCCATCGATCATGCATTATCAACGCATCATCATCCGATCGTGAAAAGTCCGACTCATGAACGAATAGATGTCTTCGGACAGATAGAGTACGTCAACCTCGAAAGTAATTCCCTGACGGGAGACATTCCACCTTCTCTCTACAACTCTCCCTCACTCGTTCACATCGACCTCTCTGGCAACTCATTCGCTACAAATCTGCCAAATCTTACCAGCGTGGACTTGAATTACATCGATATGAGCAGCAACAGGTCCGTACACTTCATCGAACGAAATCTGACGGAAAACTAGCTTCAGGGGACCCCTGCCCAGAGGTTGGGCTAATCTGACACGTCTGACCTATTTCGACGTCTCCAACAACAATCTGAATGGAGAATTGGTGGGAATATTCGACGGAATGATCAGTCTAGACACGATCAACGTCCAGTGAGTTTTCAACTCTTACCGTGATACCTCAACCTCTATTCTCATCATCATCTCAGGTTCAATTCTTTCAGTGGAATGATTCCAGATCTATTCAAACACGTGAAGAGATTCCTGGGAAATAATAATCAGCTCGAGGGTAACTTACCCTCATCCTTACTGCAGAGCGATTCTCTCGTAGAGATCAGATTATCCAGGAACTTTCTCAGCGGCAATCTACCAACGGAGTCCTCGGGTCTGAACAATCTGACCATCTTGGATCTATCCAGGGTGAGTACAAACGACGCATTCGCATCTTCAAGATCTGATCGGCCACAGAACATGCTGACGGGTTCCATACCCTCTTGGATATCACAGAAGACCAATCTACAATCGATCCTTCTGCAGCAGGTGAGACTGCTTAGACATGGATGTTGACGTCTGACGAGAGTAGAATCAACTGAGTGGAACCATTCCATCGAGTTTGGGAAATCTGTACAACCTCGAGACACTCAAGCTGGGTAGTAACCAAGTGATGACGTCTCGCATGATATCGCATGCTGACTCGAACAGTTGACCGGATCGATTCCATTGGAGTTGAGTAACTTGACCCTACTGACCAGTGAGATTCCGTCGAAATTTCGTGGTCTGACGTCATCAGCCCTGTCTGTACCCTCCAACGGCTTGACCGGCGGTGTTCCCGCCATTTTCAACCAACTATCTCTCAACACGCTCGACGTGAGCTACAACACACAGTTGGGTGGTACGCTCGACTTTCTCGTCAACGTCACTTCTCTGTATGATTTCTACGGCAGTCACTGCAGTTTCACTGGAAATATCCCGGAGCATATCGGTGGTGACCTCTTATTCGTGAGTCATTCCACACCTCATTTGATCTCATTCTCTCTTCTCGCGGCCGTCCATTCATCAGGAAGATCAATTGATGATTTACAGACGTTCGATGTTGGATACAACCAACTGGGGGGAGATCTACCTTATCTTCCGGCACAGACTGATCTCATACTGACCCACAACAACTTCACCGGACCGATACCAGTGAGATTTGTCGACGTCGACAACTCAACTGACGTTTGACAGAGTCCTGGACCAGGAATGAACGTGCGTGACGTGTATTCTGACACCCTCTGAAAGTCTTTAGGTCTTTGATTTGAGTTACAATCGATTCAATGGATGTCTCGACTCGAAATACTATTGGGGTCTGACCATGGATCGTATTCTCCTCAACAATAACGAACTCACAAATTGTGGGCCCGGCATCTATGATCACAACGTGAGCGATGAGATGGATGTAGAGTGTGGATTGATCACTATCAGTTGAACCTCTTTGCTGAACAACAATTTATGACTTTGAACACGCTCGATCTGTCGAATAATCGTTTTTTCGGAGAATTTACGAGGGCCACTTTCTCTGGATTGAGCGGCATCACTGAATTCAGATTGGCTGTGAGATTTCATACGAATTTCTAGTGTTGATGTTCTTCAGGGTAATTCTTTCAGCGGACAATTTCCCATCGAATTTGGGGGAGCCAATCTGAGGGTAAAGAAAGAGATGGAAATTCGGCTGAAATCTCCAGATCTTCGACATCTCGAGGAACAGCTTCACGGGATACATTCCCCTCACTTCCGGCCAGCAGACTTCGCTCTCTATCGAAGTAATCAACGTCAGCCACAATCAGGTGAAGATTCTCGAAACGGATGACCTCACGGATAATTGTTCGTCAGATGAGAGATGTCTTTCCTTCGAGTCTATCCAGTCTACCGTTGGTGTCTCTGGACCTGTCACACAATCTTCTCATCGGTACGATACCTTCTGCCATCGCTCAGTTCACTACGCTGACTGAGATCGCTGTGCAAGGAAACATGTTCCAGGGTGATGCATCTTCATCTATCGCATACATCATCATTCTTCCCATGCAGTGAGAGGAAAGACTGACGCAGAGCAGGTGACATACCGCAAGAGATCGGACAGCTGAGACAGCTGCTGTCAGTGAACATGAGTCAGAATGGACTGACAGCGACGTCACTGGACTTTGTCTGTTCTCTGGTCAACTTGCAGTCACTCGACCTGTCGGAGAACAAGATCCAAGCGATGATACCCAGTGTGCTGGGTGAGTGTAGATCTATCTCAAACGTGCCTAAACAATGGTAGCACCGACGATAACAGCCCTTGATCTGTCAAACAATGAGATCTATGGACAGATACCAGATTCCGTGTTCAATCTACGAGCTTTGACACAACTCAGTCTGGTGAGTCGAGGAGATTCCGTGGAAAACTCACAGAGTGTAGGGTAACAACAGCCTCGAAGGTCAGATGAGAGATCTGTTGGGAGACCCGAAGGTGAGAACACCGCTAATAGTAACCGATTCCGATTTTACGGTAGATATTTGACGTCAGCCACAATCGACTGACAGGCGATGTGTCTTTCCTGTCACAGATGTCGTCTATCTCAGACCTGCGTCTCAACAACAATCAGTTCAGTGGATCGCTGCCATCTCTGACGTCACGCAAGAACTTGCTGTATGTGGATGTGGTGAGTACAACGTAGAGTGTTGAACGTGTGTGACAAGAGACAGTCTGCGAACGAGCTGAGCGGACAGCTGTCAGACTTTACACAGCTGCTGTCGCTACAGTATCTCGACCTCAGGTGATGTGATGATGAGAGCGTGTCGACTGATATATATGATCAGCCGTAATCGTTTCAACGGTAGCATTCCATCTTTCAGTGGATCACAGAGTATCGCTCGACTAGATCTATCACACAATCTCATCCAATACGGTAGACAGGTGCTGCTATTAGTCGTCATCTTCTTTTCTGACATGTGTTTGTAGATCTCTCTTCCATCGAAGACTGTCTGCTCTGTCGATGACAATCCTCTTCGCTGTCCAGTCGACTGGACCATTCTGAGTCAATGCAGAGGCAGTTGTGAGGCAGTGGGCAACAACACAGTGCAGAGTGTGGACTTTCACATGCAAGGCGAGGTGTCTACCTTTGACTCAGCTGCTTTCCTTCGCACACTGTCACGTCTGGGCAACATCACACAGTCACGTCTGTCCATCAGCAGCCTGAGGTGGTTTCGAACGATTTGAGCGATGATCTGACGTGAGATCAGATCAGGCAGTGTCATCGCAACTGTCGATGTACAGCCATCAGCAGCAGGACAAGCGAACGAAGGGTCAGTGGAAGACACAGTGCAAGTGCTGAAGAGCATACCGATGACAAGCTACGGAGAGGCAGGGTACAACTTGATCGATCCAGTGGGATCTACTGCATCAGTCGCACCAGTCAAAGGATCGAGCTCGAACACGGGAATCATAGTGGGTGTAGTGGGTGAGTCATCAGACATACGAGAACATCGAACATTTTACCTGATCATAATGTGATGAAAATTGACGATGGTGACCACAGTTGGATTCACTGCCCTAATCGTCATCGTGGTGGTGGCATTCCTGCTGTACAGAAAACAGATGTCAAAGAGAGTGGGCAACAACCAGTTTGCCATGATCGATGTGTCGCAGCTCAACACTTCGACTGTCAAGAAGTCGCTGATCGACTTTGACGAGCTGAAGAACATGCAAATGATCGGATCAGGAGCTTTTGGCATCGTGTACAAAGCGAGATGGAGAGAGACAGCAGTGGCTGTGAGTGATGGAGATGCAGTCATGCGCTGACGAGTGTTAGGTGAAGCAGATCAGAGCCGAGTATGTGACAGAGGGTCAATTGAAGGATTTCTTACGTGAAGTGGCCATTCTACAAGGACTGAAGAGTCATCCGAACATTGGTGATCACATCACATCGCTTCATCACATCATCAGATCATGAGCTCAAGTCGTGGTTTCTGACGGTAGATAGTGATGTTCATTGGAATGACTTTTCCTCCTCAGCCTCTCAGTCTCGTCACAGGTATCATCATCTTTAACTTCACCTCTGTCTGACATCTAGCTGATGACATACAGAGTTCTGTGGTGGAGGTGGACTGTTTGACTATCTGCGACAGAACGAGTGCACGATCGATCAGAAGGTCAAGTTTATGCTAGAGATAGCGCTGGGAATGCTGCATCTGCACAAAGAGAAGGTGAGAAGTGTGGATGTGATGAAGGAGGAGTGACAGGAGGACAGGTGATACATCGAGATCTTGCAGTGCGTAACATCTTGCTCAACTCGCATCTGGAAGCCAAGGTGAATGGTTGTACGTCGTGTGGAATGGCTGACATGTTGTGAGGTGGCTGACTTTGGACTGTCACGAGAGCAGCACGACACAGCTGTTGCGTCACAGACACAGACGAGTGTGGGACCGCTGAAGTGGATGGCGCCAGAGGCCATACAGAACAGAGTGTACTCTGTCAAGTCGGATGGTAAGAATGAAATGTAGAAACAGTGTGACTGATGAGAGACAGCGTTCTCTTTTGGAGTGGTGATGTGGGAGATCCTTGAGGTGAAAATTCATACATCACCATGATCAAGATCACGAGATGATGATCATGAGAAAGCTCATCGATCGTTTAGGTCAGTGAACCGTGGGCTGATGTCGATCCGGTGAACGCAGCCGTTCGAATTGTGACGAAAGGAGAGCGTCTGCCCATTCCCAACGACTGTCCTCTGCCCGTGTCCGAACTCATGACAGGTCATCTACAACGTCTCACCGATGTGTTCTGATGAGATGACAGCATGTTTCGAAACAGATCCGGTAGATAGACCAGACTTTGAGCTGATATCAGCATCTCTGAGGGCTGAGGAAGAAGAAGGCAAAGAGCAAGTGGTGGTTCGACATCAACCCGAACAGTACAACACGAGGCAGTACAGTACGACGGTGCAGACGTTCCAAGATGCAGAGCATCAGTACCAACCGGTTGCCCCGAGGCCTCGAACGGCTCCCGATGCACACACGAACGAATCGCCAAAGACGATTGACGATGATGTAATATAAATAGTAAGAAATTCATCAGATGATGATAGTGTGATGTATGTCGTTCGATTCGTCGGTCATGCGAGCCGATTTGGATGAGGTGGAGATTTTCTGAGATGGGATGGCCACAAGACATCTGATGGAACGTCATTAGATTGGCGAACTCGATCGGAACTTCTCCTTTGAATAGAGACTGATAGAGAGAATGAGCCCTCGCAGGCTCATCCCACTGAGCTTTCGGATAAACTCTTTTCGGTGCATTGAACAGATAAATGAAATTGATCGACAATTTATAATGGAGGAAGAGAAGGGTGCTGGCGGTGGTGATGTGACGAACGATCTCGTCCATCTTCTGATGCCGATCGGAAAGTAAAGAGTACAGAAACCATCTCAAAGTACCGTCCATCCCTCGTTCTGCAGACACGACTCATCATGATGCGGCAATAAATTTCACAGTGAAAACGAGTCGAAATCTCAGGGCCCGAATCTTAAGACCCAGCCGAGGGCATGCATGCTGCCGACATCAAAGACCTCTCATAGAACCACGCACGCACGCACGACACGAACGATACGGTGAGCCATGGTGCATGATGTTGGTATCTGAGACACTCAAAGATGACCATCAAAGTGAAGACATTGGCAACAGGGGAGGTCGCATTCTATTCTGCCCGGAGTGTGACGGACTTGAAACGACAGATTCAAGATCGAAAAGGCTACCCATTAGACAAACAGGTATTGAGGAGAACGAATGGAAGATCTATGATAGAAGAGGATCATCTTCCAGATGGGCGAGAGCTCATCTTGTCCATGTGCCTGCACGGTGGACACGATTGCACGAGGTGCCACAACTTGGATAAATCATGTACCATCCTCTAATGCCACATTTACGTTCGGTGACATGCATTCCATCTCGACCCGATTCAACGATCATCACAAACCATCATGTCTATATTCAACCGCTTGAAGTCTCCGTCCCACTGTCCGTCTCTCCGTTGAAAAACTGTCTCAGTTGGATGGTGATGTAATCCACGTTGAGTGGATTGATTTCTGCCGTCGTCTTGTTCTTCTCCAATATCTATAGAGGTTCAATCGATGATGCATCATGGACATCACGTCTCACCCCCACACACATGTCCCACAGACTCGATGTGAAACGATTAAAGACGGCCTCACAGAGGAGAGCCGACGTGTGCATCATCATGTTATCTAAGAAGGTGAAAACTCTGTCCGTCTTCGTTTGAACTTTCTTTCGACTCGTCTTCGCCGCCTTTAAAAGGTGGACCTCCAGCCACGGTTGTGCCTGATCGTGATGTGTCAATCACGAGATGAAATGTTGGAATGAGATGAGATGTCGAGATGATTCGGGGTGCCACCTTGCTGAGGACTAATTCAAGAGCGAGGGTCGAATTTCTCAACAAGAAGTTGTCGAGAGGTGATGTGTCCTCTCCCACGAAAAACTTTCGATGGATGGCCAGACACCTTCCACCGAGATACTCCAGATTATTCAATCTCACGCACATCTAAACCACTTTCAGTCTCTCATCTTCAAACATCATCACGTTATGATGTCATGTGATTCGTGATGGATGATGAACGAAAGATCGTGTGATACGATGCATCATCATCACCTGCGGACTGATTGGATGATGACTCGTCCTCTTCTTCAATCTCGCCGCCGTTCTCGGTGTCTGCGGCGGCGTCGGTGCCTCCGATCGGCTGACTCCAGACCAGATGTCTCTCTTAGAGGAACCCAAGCTCTTCCCTCCTCTTCCCTTCCAGAAACTCCTCCTCCTCTTCAACTTTCGCGGGTTGTTCATCTCTAATGAGGTCCTGATGAAATCCCTGGACAGCTCCGCCAACTTCGCCTCATCGCCATCACACAGAGACAGCATGATCTTGTGCGTGTAATTCTGAACGACATCCTTCACCACCTGATGACGTCATCGATCTACAACGGCGTTGTAGATGGACCCACCGGGGCGAAAAGAGCCATGAAGGAGATTCCATCTTCCACGAATTTCTGCTCGTGGATTAATTTCGATTTCTCTTGAATGGAAGCAATGAGGTCCATCGCAGAGTAGGAGATGCCCCATGACTCTTCAGCGGCGGCCCAGACTTCTTGTGATATCTCTGAGAGGGTTGTCATCTCGTCTCTCAGCCTTCGTTGGATCCAACTGTCTTGTGTGTCAGAGGAATAGAAGACACATGGAAAAAAAGGAGAAATAAATGGTCATCTCGTATGTAGATCGTACGATGGTAATCGAACACGAGAGGATGAGGACGGAAATAAAATAGAATAAATCACCCCATGATATACACGGCGAATCCACTGAGTGGTACCGGAGTCTTACAGTTGTACGTCAACAGTTGTTCGTTGAGTTCTCTGATCGATTTGGACAGTTGTAGAACGACTGCAGATTCAAATGACCCAGGCGATTCAGATATGGGAGAGATGTCGTGGTGTAACAGTGTGCAGAATGTGTCGCTGACTGTACCACACAGATTGATGCTGCGAGAGAAAGCGGGCTGGAAAGTGCGAACGCGAGGTGCGAGGGAGAGGATGTCTCCGCAGACCTGGAGATTATGAGACGAATTTTGGCGGGAAATGTCACCAGGCAGAATTTGGAAGGTTCGAAAGTGTATTGTACCATGTGTTTCGATTTCATCTGATTATACTGATGAATCACGAACACCTTCTCGTTTCAGTCGTTGTAGATCGACACCATGACATCTCGTCGAAATTTCACTCACTTGTATGTAATAAGGAAGTAACTCCGTGAAGACGTACAGACCCCTCCTGTCTGCGAGGTGACTCAACGTACAGGCCCTGAAATTTCGATGAGTTTTCGCGTGGTCACGTGACTCACTTGTCCAGTAGAGTGATCAATCCCTCGATGACCCTACCCACTTGGTGGAATGTGTTGGAAATTTCGAAGAAATTACAGATGCGATATTTGAGGATGACGTGGAGGTCATCCAGTACCTCCTTCAGTATATCCGTCTGAAAATCTTCACGGAAAATTCCATCTACAACGCTCACCTCGAATATCGTGGCGGGCTCGCGGTTCATGTAGAAATCTCGAATTACGTCTAACTGTGTCGACACCCTCTTTGTCGACGGATAAGAGCAATTGTACGTCTCCACGGCCAATTTGAACGACAGTACAGAATGATAAAAGTCTCTGACTCCGAAATGTCGACGAAATTCCGCCAGAACGTACGTCGACCTCTTCGAAAACAATTCTCCCCTGAATTTCCGTGAATCTTCCATCTACAACGAGACACGATCTCCCCACCTGTCTTTTCGCTTCTCCTTCTTCCACCTTCTGTGGTCGTGACGAGTCATGATTCTCATGAGAAGGTGATAGTAGATGTGTATCCAGCCCCTGTGGTCAGTCTCCACCACCTCGTTCAACTGTGTGGCATCCACTGTGGTCTCATTCGACTGCATCTTCATGTTCTCCTTGGCTTCCGTTAATATTCGATTCGTCCTCTGTGATTCGTTGATGAGCCAATCACAGAACACCCTCGCGTCCTATTTTCGTCAATTTCTTCCGTCTACAACGAGCCTACGTACGTCGAAATTTCCCGCACAATAGAACGGATGTTCGGATAATGTTCCGAGTTGTCTCATGAGTTGGATGACGTTCCTCGTTGGACTGTACATCTCTCTCAGGTCCTGTACAATGTTCCGGTGGTAATTATCCGGAATTTCAAAGGCTTTTCCGATGTAACCGATGCACTCGTTGTCGACATTTCCGCTGATCGGCGACATGACACAACCCAGGGCGAGTTCGTATGTCGTACGTGCCTGTCATGATATCATGAGGAGTTGTAGATGGATGACGAACCTGGGAAGGGGAGAAGGCGTTGCAGTGTAGAGAAGACAGCGAACGCAGCGTCGGTGTAGACGGAATATCTTCCGTCATGATATCATGACGACCCGACCCCATGTCGTCGTGGAAATAGGTGTAATCCGGCTGAGGTGTCGTGAGGTCGAGAAATTTCGTGGAAAATTCACCTGTTCGGTGAATCGAACATGCTTCCTGTCTTCCCTCTTTGTGCTGTTTGTGTGAGATTTCACAGAAGAAGCAGATCGACTGGAGCTGGTCGAGCCGTTAGACATCGTTCGGATGAGGTTGGACATGCGAGGCGGTCTGTCGTACGTAAGAGGAAATTTCGGTGAACGATGTCACTTGTGTTTACGCTCGGTGGAGGGGGAGGGTATGGGATTGCGGTACCACCGGAACAATTGCTCGTCGTCCGTCTACAACGAGCCGTCAATTTCCGTACTAACCCTATTGACTCACGTCTACAACGCTGGCGTCAAATTCACCCGAATATCCGGAATGATATCCTTCGTCTGTGTTCTCCACGAGTGTCAGCCTGTTGCTTGTCGACGTTGATGTCGACATCTTTGGAGAATCTCCCAAAAGTGGACTCTCTTCTGGTAGCACAGGTGCTTCACCGTTTGCGACCTGCTGCCACCATCTCAACTTGTCTTGATCTTGCCATCGACCGAAGGAAGGACTGATTCTCCGTGAGTTTTCCACGGAATTTCATCGACTTACCTCTTCACGGGTTTCTGTCGGGCGATACGTACGGGAGACGTAGATGGAGCGGAGGAAGACAAGAAGGAGCCGCTCTGGTACGTATCGTTACGTATGCCGCTGAGCTTGTCACTCACGTCGAACAGCAGTCCCATCCGCTTCTCTTCCTCCCTCTCTCTCTGAATCTGCGACAACTGCTCCTCTAACGATTGAAGAGAGCTCGTCAAGTCTAAGTCCGAAAGTTCCGATCTTTTTCTCGTTAACATTCCGAGAATATTCCATCTACAACTCACTTGTCTGTTTGGGGTGGGGACCCGACGGCTCGAACGACGAGGGGCATGATGTCCTCTTCCGCCGGATCTTCCGTCGGATCTTCCTCGGATTTTCCGGATTCCACCGCGGGGAGTCCGGTGGGTACCCTCTCTGACATCTTCCTCTTTGTCATCGGACTCTCCAAATTCTCCTTCCTCAGTTCTGTGATGAGGAAAGAGAGGCTCTCGCCGTCGTTGTAGTCTGTCGACTTTTGTGCTATGTCGACACGGTTGAGGATGATTGAGGGAAATTCTCCGGAATCTCTATGATCTTTCTCGGAATTTTCTGGTTCTTCTCCCGCGCTCTCGCGTGGTTTTTCCTGGAAAAGTGGCGGAGGCTGATCTATAACGCTCGCTGGGGTAGCCGATTCATCTTCTTTCTCCGGTTTGGTTTCGATCACCTAAAGATGAGATGTCATGACTATGTCATCAGAGGCGTCACGAGATATCTTACCTCTTTAGGTGTATGTGTTGTCTCATCTGGTGTCTCCTCAGAGGTGGCAATAGTCTCGTTGTAGATTGATTCGCTCTGAGTAGTGGTGGAAACTGAAGCCGGTAGAATCTTCTCGGATTGTTCATCCTCGGCAGGTACGTCGTGTTTTGGTTGCTCTGGGTGATGAACGTTCGAAGAAACTTCCGACGAATCTGTCGGTGAAATTTCTGTGGAATTTTTCTGAATCTCCTCTGAATTCTCCGTTCGTTCTGTCGGCTCATCTACAACTGTCTCTTTCTCCTTTTTCTCTTCTGTCTCTTGTTTTTCTTCTGTCTCTTGTTTCTCTTGCTCTCTCTTCTCCTCTTCTTGTGTCTCTTGTTTCTCTTCCTCTCTCTCTTTTGTTTCTTGTTTCTCCTCTCTCTTCTCCTCTCTCTTCTCCTCTTTCTTTTCCTCTTCTTCTGTCTCTGTCTTTGGATTCTCCACTGGTATGTCTCCCTTCTCCGAAACGCTTTCCTTCTTCTCCGATTGGACCTCCACCTCCTCTTTCTTCTCTTGCGTCTCTGTCTCTCTCCCCTCTTCTACTCTATTCTCTTCTGAGGGTATCCCTGTTGTCTCTGTCGATTGCTCTCCCTTGTCCTCCAATTTCGAATTTCCTCGAATTTCCATTGAAATTTCATCTTGGGTCGCCTTCGTGTCTTGTACCGTCTCGAAGATGTTCTCCCTCGGAATTTCCAGTGAATTTTCTGAACCGATGACGATGCTCTTCGCCTCCATCGGTGTGGGAAGGTTCGTAGAAATTTCTGTGTTCGAAATTTCGGTAGAATTTTCGCTCGCAGGTTGGTCTTGTACGGCGATCGAATTTTTCCGAGGAATTTCTGGGGATTCTTGCAGCACGACGACCGTTGTAGATGAAGCGACGTCGCTCTCATTGGTCGTACTGGCTGGTTGTAGATCGTCAACCTTAGAAGGTAGCGTTGCGAATGGTTTCTGATATCGTCAGTCAAATAAAAATCCACACATCTACACGTGATGAGATATCATGATAGAATCCTCACCATATCCGACACGATCTTCTGTATCTCAAATGATATCATCTGATCTTTCTCCGAAATTTCTTCCGAGGGGACGGTCAGCTGCATGGCCGACTACCCGGGATTATTCCGAGAATCTTCCATCTACAACTCACCTTCGATCTTCCCACCATCATTTTTCTTGATAATCTCTTCGTTGCATTACCCCCTTCATTTCTCGTCCACGCGAAATCTCTCTCTGCGAATTCGCTCCCAGTCGTCAGCCCCGGCTATTTCTCCGTCATTCTTCCGTAGCCTTACCCTCCCACCTTCTTGACTCGTTGTAGATCGTCGGTGGACATGGTCTTCATTCGAAGAGCGTTCGTGGAGCCTGAGGCAGTTCTAGGGCGACTGGGCGTATTGTACGTATCGGTCTGGCCGACTTCGGAATAATAGTTTATCCGGTCAGTGACTTCAGTCATGATGTTCTTCAGGACGTCTGTACTCTCCTCTGTGGATGGTAAGACAGAGCGATTCACGGATGCAGCAGCAACATCTATGCCGTGATGCATGATGATGAGTTCATGTCGAAAAAAGAAAGGATGTGGATGATGTGGATGAACATCTGAAACGATCGATGGATCGCCATCATCGTATGAGATGGAAGATAAGACAATGAAAATGGTTGTTATGGATATACATATGGAACGACTCTAGTTGTTGAAATATGGAATAAGTCATTGTCGGAAGCACGGGAGATGTTGTTCCGCATGCAGATGGAAGATGGGAGGAATAGAAGGAACTCACCGTCTATTGCGATTTGAAGGAGGGCTTGTGCTTTTAAATAGTGTCTAACACATCGAAATGATGCCTCCCTCTTATCGAATGCCACGGCGAAATGTGTATGTCTGCGAGAGAAGAATCAGTGACCATCGTGCCAATTATCTCATCGAGCGTATGGACACAAATCATATGATACAGATAGATTTCGAGTGGATTATTTCACGCAAAGAGGGGATATTTGTGAAGAACTACCTCTTCGCTTCCATCACCGACTGTCGGGTGGAATTGATCGGTAATGTGCTCAGATGATATTCCAATTTAACGGTGCCTCCATCCCTGTTTGCAGACATCCCTGTTCGTCTTCAGTTTCTTCGCGTGGAGACATTCCGTCGGTTGCATTTTGCCCACCTTCAGACGCCCTCAAACGGGAGGGGTGCATCATCCTCTAATGCCTCGCTCTCCTCGACGTATTTACAGTTTTACCTCTTCTCCACCTCTCTCCTGGCTGATGTTGGTTCTGTCAGGTCGGTGTCACTCTAGCTGCGTTAACAATTCACGCAAAATTCGAAAATACGCTTCCTGCCCATTTACAACACACTCACCCAAGCCCCTGTTTTTCATCGCCCCTGAGAGAATTATATCGCGTCAGAACGCAGCAAAGACGGCACAGGTGACATCGACGACATGATGTGGAGGTCAAAGTCGAACGAGCAAGCCTCACAACCACCTCGTCCTCTATCACAGTTACCCGCTGATGCTCCCGAGAGGCCGAAAAGACCCGATCGGCCTCCACCTTCTGCCCCACTACCTGTGACTACACCCTCTTCTATCAAATCGAGGTGAGATCGACTTAGATGATGCATCATGTCATTCCGCCGCGGGGAGTCTTGCGATCGACTGTCGAAAGATGTCTTCGTCATCACTCGACTCTTCGATCACATCAGATCTCTCACCAACGAGTCGATTCCCATTATCGTCGACTATAATCTCACTCGACATATCAGAGCGGAACTGTTCAACGCCAGCAACAATTTACTCTCTCGATCTCTAGATGGTTCGAAGAGCTCCACCATCGGTGGAAGAACCACCGCTCGTCCCGTCCTACCACGTGAGGCTACGACCCATCATCCAAATTTATTTCGTTTTATTCTTTCCTTCTTACACAAACAGCGAGAGGCTTCCGTTGGGGAGGAGCGGCTGGTTCTACGGAGGACAAACCACAAGAAGCTGAGACAATCTCACCACCACCAGCCACGCCGGCCTCAACGCCTAGAGCTCCCACCGCTGCACCTACAACCACTTCATCTACAACGATCCCATCTACAACGACTCCATCTACAACGAGCCAACCTCAGACCACCTCACCCGCCCCAACTCCAGTTTCTACCCTGAGAAACAATCGCGAAATCTCGTCGAAAACTGGATTCGACATGTCCCAACTACTTTTGAGAGTAGAGAAGAAAGATTTCAACAGTTGGACGGACAACGTGGACAGACAGAATGACATAAGAGAAGAGCAGCAGAGGACAGATGTGGAAAAGTCGGAGAAAAATCCCAGAATCATAGAGAGAAGAGTGTCTTCCAAGCTAATGGTCCGCACTCGCTCGGCTGACGATCTGAAACCCGACATCATCTTGGAAGATTCGGTGAATTTTTTCGAGTCGAAGTTTCACTGAGTTCTTCCAGCCGACTACACCGGAGAAATCGAATGAAAATTCGATGAAAAACCTGGGATCGTCCAACGTGAATTCGAACTTGGCCGAATTGAGAAAATTGCAGAACGAGATTCCACCGGTACACGTCAGAGTCAACTATGATGAAGAAACTTGTGATTATTGGCGGGCAAAATACAGGGAGCTCATCGTCGCTACGCAACAGAGGGAAGGCCTCTTGGAAGAAAAGATTTTAGCGGTATTTTATTCTCCGTCTACAACTCTCACATTTTCCAGCTGCAACGAGAGAAAGCGATGCTCATCTCGAAACTGACGTCCGCTCAACAGCCTCCCAACAGCCCCTCCCTTCAATCTACAACGAGCCCGACCACCGGTAGGAAGGCCGCTCTGTCTCTGTCTACAACGATACCGCTGACGACTTCTACTGGTACTCTATCGCCCCCTGCTTCCTCAGTTTCGAACCTGTCACCTCACTTGCTGGCCAGACTCAGCGCTGGAACGAATGCCATCCGAAGTGTGAAGTGGGCTCGTTGTAGATGGACGTGAAAACTCAGTGATGATTCAGGTCGCTACCGCCGCCTACGAACGAGACGCCGGAAGAGAAGAAGTTGAGGTGAGGTGTTTCAAAAGATTGTGCCGGTTCAATTCTTTGTGCCATCTCAATCTATTGTGCCCCCGCTGACTGAGCAGGTATTACAAGGAGACAGTGAAGGAGATTCTGAGAACAGAAAACGAATACGTGTCTGATCTCATCGTACTCCACGAGGTGGGATGGAGTGGCTGGTTGTAGATGACACGATCAGGTCTATCTCTATCCTCTTAAGATGAAATCTGGGCGAATTCTGAATGCCAACGATAGTGATGGTGAGATTCTTCACTGAATTGTTTGTACCGTTCCAATCATTCGTGCCGTTTCAATCATTCGTGCCGTCTCATTGATTTGGTCCTCCAGCCTTCGACCAATTGACTCTGAAGACAACTGACCTCCTCGGGGTGAATACGGAATTTCTCACCGAATTGAACACACTGGACGACGACATCCAAGAGGGGAAGAGAGATTACAAAGACATCGGCAAGGTGGGTGCATCTACAACGTTGTAGATTGACCCTCCAGGTCTTCCTCAAGTACGCAGAATTCTTCAAGATTTACGCGACGTACTGTGCGTACCAAGACGGCTTCAAGACTGGCGTGTACGATAAATCCGTCTCGGTGAGTTGACTCGTTGTAGAATGATAATGACGTCATCACAGAAGAACAAACAATTGTCCTCTTTCTTAGAGACGGCCCGACAAGATCCTCGTTGTAGACGGCTGGGCCTCCTCGATTTTCTCATCATGCCCATGCAGAGGATCTGGTGAAATCTCCCGTTACGTATTCCGCTCATCTACAACCAGCCGCTACCCCCTCCTCCTCCGCGAATTAGTCAATTATGCGAAAGAGTGTCAGCTGACCCACGATGACATCTCTACGGCTTTCAATAAGATATCAGACGTGGTCAACATTGTCAACGAGAGGAAAGGACAGATCGAAGTTGTAGAGAAGACGAGAATCGTGTGCGATGGTATAGAAGCCGTGGAGGTGAGTCCTTACCGTGACATCTCGCGGTTAAAGACGTGAAAAGGGGGAGGCACTCGTTAATCCATCGAGAATGCTGGTCAAAGATGGAATCGTGCAGAGAACCGTCGCCGATGGAAAAATCGAGGAAGTTACGGGTGAATTTTCGCGGAAATTTCATCGAAACTGAAGGAGTACAGTTTTCCTGTTTAATGACATCATAGGTGAGGTAGAATCTTCTGCGAATTTTCTGACCCAAAAAGTCTTGGCGAAAGCACAGAGGAAGAATTCGTGGGTGTATCGTTGTAGAATGGACATTTTAGACGTACAATTCAGAGAATTATCCAATTCTTCTTTCATGTTGGTCTGCACGACCAACAATAAGAAGGAAACTCTCACTACAGATGATAAGGAGCAGTGGCAGCAATCCATCGTGGAGTGTATGACGAAGGTGATTCGATCATCTACAGCGTTGTAGATGCTGACGTGAAGTAGATACAGAAAGACATCAAGGGCTCGTTCATGTCGGAATCGCAATTGAAGAGATTTGCGGAATTCACGGTGGGTCCGTCTACAGAGTTGTAGATTGACGAAGAACAGACGTACGAGGGCACGCTGAACAAACTTTCTGCGGGTAGTTGGAAGACTCGACACTTTTCGTTGAAGGAAGGAGTTATGTACAGATCAAAAGCAAAGGTAAGAAAAAGACATCATCTCGCACGCCATCATCGGAGCATCACCTCATCATCATATCATAAGTTCACCATCGTATCACATCATCGTATCACATCATCGTATCACATCATCATCGTACCATCACATCATCACCTCACCTAATTGCACGACCACTGACCTCAGACAAAGGGAGGAAAATCGAAAGGACAGCTGCAACTCACATCCAGCACCGTCATCGAAGAGTACCACGGGGGAGAAGAGCAATTTGCCTTCATCGTCAAGCCAGAGAAGGGAAAAAATTGGATCTTGAGGGCAGAAGATGAATTCTCCATGCACGAGTGGCTGAACGTATTGTACAAACACAAGCTTTTGGGAGATGGAAGAGTGGAGGCCGTCGTGCAGTGGGATCCTCTTTCGGAGAAGGATGCTCTCACATTCAATCAGAAGAAATGAAGTGCTCGAAATGATGTTTCGATCTGATTCGGATGATGTTGGTGTGTGTGATGGAGAGGTGCATTCCATCGCAGCGTATCGATGGAATGTGAGGCGAACGCTGTCCGATGGTTGATGATCGTGTGACACAGATGATGTCGATATCATCTGTCCGTTGCGTGTTTCCGCTTGACAGGCTTCCGCAGAAGTCCAACTTTCCTTCTCTGCACACCGCGAATTCCCAATTCAACACCATTCCTAGACAGAACATCACATCGCCATCAGGCACGATGGTGAACAGCGTCTTGAACGAGGAGAGAACTCCTCTACTGCCACAAGAGACAAAGACAAGCGTCAACGATGAACTACCTGAGCCAACGGAAGAAGAGAAAAAGACACTGAGAAGAGTCTCTGATGCCATGCCTGTCGCTGCATTTCTAATCGTCCTCGTCGAATTCTGCGAACGATTCGCTTTTTTTGGACTGACGGGTCCTTGGGTGGTGAGCCTTCCATCCTTTTCACAATGGAATGTGTATCGTCTCCCGATCCAGCTGCGATTGAGTGATATCTGTCGGATGAACCATTGACAGAACTACGTGCAATGGCCTCTACCACCAGGCTCTAATACGGGTGCACCCCATGACACTGAAAACGGTCAGCCGGGTGCTTTAGGGAGGGGCCAACAGATGTCCACCGCCCTCAATCAATTCTTTACATTGTGAGCTGTATGTCGATCACGATCTGATGTTGATATCCCACAGGTGGTGCTATCTGACACCCGTACTGGGTGCTATCATCGCCGACACAAAATGGGGCAAGTTCAAGACCATCGCTGTTTCTGCGGGTTTGTATCTATTTGGCATACTGGTCCTCCTCTTCACTGCCATTCCTCCCGTCTTGACCAAAGGAGACGTACCTCTGTACGGTCTCATTGCATCTATGACCATCATCGGTGTGGCCGCTGGAGGAATCAAATCCAACGTGTCGACTCTCGTTGCGGAACAATACACCAACACGAAGCAGAGAGTAAAGACCCTTCCATCAGGAGAGAAAGTCATCATCGATCCGGGAGTCACCATCCAGAGGATCTTCAATTGGTTCTATCTCATGGTGAGTCGTAGACGAGAGATGGTGAAGGTGATGGTGTCATCAGATCAACGTGGGAGGTCTGGCATCGATCGCGACGACGAGTGCAGAGAGATATGTGGGATACTGGCTGTCTTACACCATCCCTGCTGCTCTCTTCTTTGGTGTTCCCCTCGTTCTCATCATTGGTGAGTCATCCATCATCTGTGCAACGGATGGACATGTGACTCATCGGACAGGTTACAGTCGTTACGTCAAGACCCCACCGAGAGGAAGTGTTCTCCTCGAGGCCTTCCGAGTGTGGAAGATTGTCTTCTCATGGAACCCGCGAACGTGATGGTCTCCCATCCGTTTCATCATCACATCTGATCTCATCTTTCTCACATGAGAGACCTCTCATGTTCCATCATCTCTCATGTTCCATTCTCTCTCATGTTCCATCACCTCTCACGCTTCATCATCTCTTCTGTCAAATGACTCAAACATCATCAGTTGGTTCAGTGGAGAAGATCGTTACGAATTAGCCAAACCATCTTTCATCACCAACGGTCCACAGAACCGCCCCCTCTGGTTGACTTGGGACGACGCGTTCGTCGACGAAGTAATTTATTTCGTTTTATTCTTTATCCCTGACGCCCCGCAGTTGAAACGCACCGTGGCGGCCTGCAGAGTCTTCCTCTTCTTCCCCATCTACTGGCTCGCCTTCGGTCAGATTACGGCCAATCTGGTGAGTCAAGCTGCTACCATGGAGACCCATCACATTCCAAACGATGTCTTAAACAACTTCGACCCCATCACGGTCATCCTTCTCATCCCTATCATGGATACCTTCGTCTACCCCGGCCTCAGGAGGTGGAGAATTCGTGGAGAATCGGTGGGTGACGTGGAGCAGGTGTGGGATACGGTTCCCGCCCATGGCGAGAATTTTCGTGGGATTTATTCTCTCTGCCGTGGCCATCGCTTACGCGGCCGGCCTGCAGTGGTACATTTACAAATTCTCCGAATGCGGTCAGTACGCCTCCGAGTGTAAGCCCGCTCCCATCAGGTGAGGAAATTCCAATGAAAATTCATTTTAATGACGTCATCGCAGCGTGTGGGTGCAGGTGCCAGCTTACGTTTTGATGGCGATGTCTGAGATATTCGCGTCGATCACTGGTTTAGAATATGCATTCAACAAGGCACCAGCGAGATTGAAATCGTTAGTCATGTCCATGTTTCTCCTCACATCGGCCGTGGGTTCAGCTCTAAACTTGGTGAGATGATTCGGATGATGATAATGATGATGGACGAGAGCTCATTACGATCAGGCTCTCGTTCCGGTGTCAAAGGATCCTTATTTGGTTTGGATGTACGTGGGTGTGGGGAGTGCCGCACTCGTCTTTGGAGTCATCTTCTACATCGTGTTCTACAAGAGAGATGCACATGAAGAGGAAGAGAATTCGATTGGAAAAGATCGATAAAGGAATGAATGGCTGTAGATCTTTTGGATCGAGGTGACGATGAAAGAGATGGATGATGGGTCGAATGGGTGACACGTCGATTGAAGGATTAGATGATCTGCATTTGTTTCTGTTTCGGTGGGTTTATTATGACAAAGGTAGAGTCTTCACGATCTCTCGATGATCCACTGCTCCCAATCTCCGACGGTTGCACTCTGGTTGACCTTGTGGTGCTCGTGCTTGTCTCCAGCTCTGAGGTGAGTGCCGTGGGCAGATCGAAGGGCGAATCTTCCAGGGGCAACGGGTGTGACGTACCATTTCTCCCAATCTTGCATCTGCGCGACTTGGGAGATGGACTTGTCTTGTCTGGCGGACAAGTACTTTCCGTGGCTCGATCTGTGAAGAACATGTTGGAAATGGTGTCTCTGACGTGGCGAAAGACTCACTTGAGGAAGAACTGGCCGTTTCCAGCGGGCATGGGGATCCACTTCTCCCACGTCTCTTTCTGCGTCACCTGCACTGGGTGTCACACATTTCCAATCTGCATTTCAATCGAATCACCTGCTTGACGGATCCATCTTCTCTGGCCGAGAGAAATTCACCGTGAGCCGATCGGATGCTGACTGGACCCTCCAATACGGCCAGAGGAGACACCTGATGTTCGTGGTGGTGGTGGTGGCCTCCTTGTTGGGGAGGATAACCTTGCTGAGGGTACCCCTGCTGAGGTGGATAACCTTGCTGAGGTGGATAACCTTGCTGAGGATATCCCTGCTGAGGATATCCCTGCTGAGTTGGGTATCCTTGTCCTTGCTGAGGTGGATAGCCCTGGCCCTGTTGTTGTGGGTAGCCTTGTCCTTGTTGTGGGTATCCGTACATGATGTCGTCTGTGTTCTGTTTCGATGTGAGGTTCCTCTTTTTTGTCTCCTGTCTCGCACGCAGACGCGACGGTGCATTGAAAAATGATACGTAACCCGGTTTTTCCGCTGATTCCGGAACTTCTGCCACTCTGAAGAACACGAGAGAGAAGCTTAGAGGATGAGGTGATACCGAGGAAACTCAGATGCAGAGCAATGTTGGAGTCTGTTATCATAGGATACCATTCGAAACAAGAGATTTTTGAGAGAAGCTAGAGATTCTTTGAATAGAGTTTGAGAGGCATCCGCTCGTCACGCGTCAACTCAATCCTCCTTCTGGTTGTTCCCCGAACTAGTTGAGAAAAGTGGTAGGTGCAAGTCCACGGACAACATGATGTGTCACATCGTCTAACAATATTTAGAAGAGAAGGGTCTCTTGAACTTTTTTTGAATGAGATCATTCTTTGATGAAACAAATTTGGGAATATGCGAGCCTTCTTGAGAGAGAAGCTATAGGACGAGGATATCAGATGAACGAGGGACCAAGATTGACGAAAGGGACATGATGGGTCAAAGCGGGTGCGAATTGACTTTCGGCTTCAGCACCTACCACCGCGGCTTGTCCCCTGAATCGGTCATCGCGCTCCAAATGTTGAATGATTACTGATACTATTCGATAATCGATCGTGGAAAACGTTCAAAGTTAAAGGGAGACCATCAGAATTTGCCAATCATTCTATTAAGATACTACACCATCGCTGCTATGGTTGGTGTCGCTCGTTACATGCGACCAGTGGAAGACGGGATGATTTAATCGCACCTTCACCTTTCACTTTCGAAAAGGTTGTCTCGGTGTCACAACGGAGGCCGTCCGGACTGTCACAACGGAGGCGAATTTGGTTGGTGCGACACATCATTCCTACGATGATCAACATCCGATTGCAATGCAGTCTCATCGTCCTGTGTCTCTATCTCACGAGCGTCCACTCTCAGGTAGGATGATCCTCGGGACTGTTCTCAATCACGCAGGTCTACACCTATAACATCTCTACTCTTCCCCCAACCGGTTTCCTCACCCCCGTCTTTGAAGATGTGGGCTACTTTGAGGTCATCACATCTGCCTACGCAAAATACTCTTCCGGCTATCCCTTCTCTCTCCTCTTAAACTTTGATGGTCGAGTGATCAGCCCTTATAACGGCGCCATGTACGCAAGCTCGATGCAAGTCCTCATTAGCAGCGGTATGAACCTCACCTACACCTTCTCTACTCCTCTCGTCCTGACCATCTATGTATATGGTGAATTCGTGTTCTTCATCGTCACCATCGATCTCACGCGAGACAGTTTCGGCGACGATCAGACCTGGAAATAATTCTTCTCCTCTTCCGACTCTCTACACCTACTCTTCTGATACCGCCTTCGCAGCTCACCAACCAAGAGAGGGGGCCGCAGTACCATCATTCGATTTTCATTATTTCGCCGACCCCAACGAAATCGTTCCGTTCGATCCACAACGTCAGTCATTCGTCATCATCATCGAACCAGATCATCCCACTGACGATTTTTGTAGCTTACGATTTTGTGACCCACTTGCCTGCGACCGTTCGCACTTCAAAGACTAGTTACCAATTAAACGGCCAGGAATGGAGCTTCTATTCTGGCGTGTGCTCTACCTTGGATGCAGTCTACCTCCAGGGTCGGACCTGGTACGGTTCACACGCATATTCGTCTCAGAGGCTGAGACCATACACTTGCGGCGGTATAGATGTAGGATCCTACACTCTCATTCCGGCCTCCACACTTGCGGATGTAACCGTATCTGCCAGCGGCACTTACACTCTAAACTGTCACTCCTTTGGAGATGCTAACAACAACTGGGCCTTGATCAAGTACGACGGTTCCGTCTACGGGCCGGGAACTCAGGCAGACTTTATCGTGCAAGGAACCGATTACTCTATCAGTTATGCAAGTGACGATCCATCACCCTTCAGCGATGTCATCTGGTGTGGCCAGAACAAGACAGTCGATCGCACCGTCACGGTGGGACCTTGTGAGTACATCTTCAAGTGTGAGGAACTAAAAGCTGTACAGTCGAGCCGATCAGTATCAATCGCACCAATCCTGTCTTGGAACGTAAGACGGGATTCTTTCAAGTCGATGTCTCCGCAGGATTAGCCGTACTCTTCAACGACGAAATCAACACACCGTGGCAATTCGAGTCCATCAAATGGTGACGTCTCGTCGATTCTCGACACAATCTAACGTGAAACAGTGATTCACCTGCTCGATCGATGCGTATGTATCTCCCCAGTGTGACCACCAGATTCGCAGGTGCCTCCTTTCATCTTGGTAGCCACGGCTGACACATCATAGTGTGTCAAGATGTCAGGTTGGGAGAGACGATCACTGTGGGGCCGAACCCCATCGCCTTCACTATCCCACAACCTGACGCAGGCTATTGCGTCGTTGGTAGGGGCTATCCACCATCGACACAGTTCTCCAGCGATTCCTCTTACACTTGGATCGGCAGTGAAGACGGAACCCAGTACACGGTCACTTGCGCTCGGGAAGTACTGTACGCCGTACAGACGAACGATGTCATCTACAACGTGACTTTCACTTTGGGTGACACTTTTCGCTCATCGTCATCGACTGATGGTGAGAAGTCGAGACGAATCCAGCCCGTTATGGAGTCACGTACAATATCAACGGCTTTGCCATATTGCAATACCCTCCATCCACGACTTTCTCTTCTCTCACTTCTCACAATTCGACTGGCGATGTCACTGCCTTACCCCTAGTCCCATTCCTAACCGATCGGAGGCCACCCACATCGTACGATGAAGATCGATTTTACTATGATGTTCCTGCCATTATCCCTAGGGCCTTTGGCAATTTTCCCGCTGCCTGATACATTGTCGTCGTGCGAGGGGCGGGAAATTTCACAAACACCCTCAACACGGGTGAGTTGTACACAAATAGACTTCAATTGACTCGCACCAGTGTATGGCCTGAATGTGGGCTACACGACGTACACAATGGAGAGTACAACAAGGACCCAGTTGGCTTCTGTTCCTCTGAGCATTGTGGCAACGCACGGAACTACCGTCACAAAGGGTGGTGGCACGGGGGGAGGCATTACCCAAGTCGAAACTGTGGGGGGTGTAAGCGACGCAGAAGAGTTGAAAGTCAAAATTGCTGTGTTAGTCGTGGCGGTTGCTCTTCTCGGCATCTTCTGAGCAGGTGATTCAGCTTGAGAGGTGGAAGATGCTGATGACGTGGCAGGGACAGATTCAGTCAGATGGTCGGTCTTCTTGATTGATGAGAATAAAGATTCTTTTGATGATGCGGCGATGATGGCTGATGGTGTTGACCAACTTCTCACACCTCGAAATCAGTTACTGTTCATATCTGCCAAGTCGTCTCATCAGCAACAATAGACTCAAGGTGTTGAGTTCTAAGGAGGTTATACACCGTCTCTTTTACTGACCGTTCCATATCAAGGGACAGCTTCAAAGAAATCAGCCTCTAAAAATGCCGGAAGCGCAGGTGACGTGCGCTTGGATCAAATTTTATGATTTTTCGAATAACAGAGAGAGCTGCAGATGGGACATCATCATCACGCTATAGGAACGCCTGTCTATATCAAGAGTGAACCATTTCGTCACGTGCATCGAGTTTTAAAAATTGTTAGTTAGGGAGGCTCGTCATTTGAAGTCTGCCGACCTCTTCAGCAAGAGCGATCCCTATGTCGAAGTTCGCATCAAAGATGCCCTTGAACATTACAAGACGAAGGTTATCGATGTGAGTCTTTCGAAAGCGATGCATCACCCTCGAATGACCCAATGAATAGAACAACCTAAATCCCGTATGGAACGAAGAAGTGACTCTGTGAACATCTGTCAGCCCATTCATCAGACATCTGACGTCTTCAGCCATTCGAAGAGCCCTTCCGACATCATCTGGTTCAAGATCTACGATCACAACACCATCACCAGCAACGAACTGTTGGGTGAGGTAGAGATTCCGGCCCCAGTCATTCTCAATCAACCCGCTGACGTGAGACATCATTGTCATCATAACGTGCGGTGTGACCTTGTGAAGGGATGGTTCAAGTTGATGAAAAGACACGGACATCATCTGAAGGAGGCAAAAGGAGAGATCCTCCTCTACGTGCGTTACGGTGAAGGTATGACCTCACGTGATCATCACAGCACAGACTAAAGACACAATAGCCAAGGTGACAACCACCGTGACAACTACCGTGACGGGAGTGCCTGTGACTCCTGGTTACGTGCCTCAATCAATGGGATACCCTCCCCAGCAAGGCTATCCACAGCAAGGCTACCCTCCACAAGGATATCCACCTCAGCAAGGATATCCACCACAGCAGGGCTACCCTCCTCAAGGATATCCACCACAGCAGGGCTACCCTCCACAAGGATATCCACCCCAGCAAGGATATCCAACTCAACAAGGATATCCACAGCAGGGCTATCCCCAACAAGGATATCCTGCTCAGCAAGGGTACCCTCCACAAGGACATCCATCACAGCCAGGAAAATAGACAAACATCCGTACAATAAACTTCACAAGAGGATTGATGATCTTCATACACAGTCATTGTCTGTTGGGATTACACAATCATTGGAAGGATTCCTCGTTACAATTTCACAGCATTTGCCATGCAACTGACTCTGAAAATGGTTCTCTTCACAACACAAAGAAAAAGTTGTTTATGAAACTTATGTTGAACACAAATGTCCTCTTAAGACATGATCATACTCGATCAATTTTTTGTTTCGTGCATCGAATAGTCTCTTCTGACGTATCTTACGTCTATCTGAGTCGACTGGAGCGAAATCTGACGGTCTACAACGAAGTTGGTGCATTTCCATCTTCTCTGACCTCACCATTAGTAACATATTCGTTGGATCCGTCACAACGAACCGTGGCACGCTACCCAAAACTCTTCCGGAGATTAAGAGCCAATCTCATCCTTGGACAAGATCCATCCATAGTGAGTCCAAATCGCGAATCATCCGAGAGCCAAATTTCAAGGGTGAATACAAAATCTCATCACGAAACATCGCCATCTCTTTGAATCCAGTTAGATGAACTCATCTCTTCTCTCACATCATCCAAACACTCGACCATTTGTCCCCACTCCTGAGGACTCTCCACCCGATCGTCATTCCAGCCCTCGTGATTTTATTCTTACATCCGGCTCTTTGCCATGAAATTGACGATCTGCTGTCTCATCCCCAACTCGGTCAGAATCTCTTCTGATCCTCCTCCCACGACCATCACCCTCACATCTCTCGAGATCTGTTCGATCCTGGCACCTGATCGACTTCATTCCTCGAATCACAACATCTCTCCATCGTCTCTACCTCTACCGCTTCCGCGTTGATAGGCGAGGCCTCCGAGAATCTGTTGGGCCTCCCTACAGACCTCCTCTAGAGTCCTGCCCGCCTCCACCTTTGCAAGAGCGACGGAAGCTGCGACCTCTCGATCTGCCTTTGCCTTCGACACCTGCCGACGTCATTTCGTCTGTCTAAAGAGTCGAGATCGTGATGATGTCACCTCGCATGAGAGTTGATAGTGGTGGCAGATGAGCTCGATCCAGGCTTGTAGAGACTCGATTCTCCTTCCCATCTTTCCTAACTTCTCTCGGATGACTTGGTTCTCGATGAGAAGTTTGCCAAAGGTAGACCTCGTGACGGCTGATGACTGTGTCATGAGAAGATTCTTCACTCTTTCGCGGAAGATGATGAGAATATTCTTGGTTGGGCGATCTCACCGTGGGAAAACGCATCTTCGGCGCAGATTCTAGACATGCGAAGGGAGAGCTGAGCGAGAGACAGTCTCTCATGATTGAAGTCTGTCATCACGATCAGATCAGATGATCACGATCACATCAGATGATCACGATCATGTCATCCGATGATACGGTGACTCACTGGACATGATGATGCGGAATCCTTCGTTCTCTCTTCCCAGCAGATATTTCTTATCCACGATGACGTCATCGAACTCGATGTACGTCGAGCCTGCGTACTCTCAGCCTCGTCTCCACACCGATGAAACCAAATCACCCGAGCTGTTGACTCCGCTGTTCTTCAGAGGACGCATCTTGATCCCTTTTGATTTGAGAGGAATGAGAAGCATGCTGATCCCCTTCATTCCATCCTTGTACGTATCAGCGAGAGTTTGTACGTACAACCCACCTCCCCCGTGCGTACTGCGGCGGTGACGTAATCACACCTGCCGTGTGAGTTTGATTCGGATGAAACACGCACCATAGAGCATTTGTGATCCATTTCTTGCTTCCGTTGACTCGGTAGTGGTTGCCGTCGTCTGTTTTGACTGCTGTGGTGCGTAAAGATGCGACGTCACTACCTGTTCAATACCGTGAGTACGGTACGTATCACGTAACCCCCACCGGCCTCCGGTTCAGTGATGCCCAGGCACACTCGAATGCTGCCGTTCAATATTCCTGGTAAAACCTGATGAGTTTGTATCAGTCTACAGCGTTCTAGATGGAGAATTACCTCCTGGCGCAACTGAGGGGAAGCGAAATTGATGATGGGTGGACAGCCGATGGCATTACCTCCACCCATGCCCCACACGACACCTAGATATCCACAGCGCATCATCTCATCTGTAGAGAACAGATGAGTCTTTGGATATGTTGATGTCGAGCGAATGATTCACCCGTCAGAATGAAATCGTGGAATATATCCCATTTAGAGGGATCTATATTGCCAGGTAAGCTGACACCAGCAGCTCTGAGATCTTCAACGGATAGACCATAGTGAGCCACAGCCGCTGCGACGTAGCCCTTCTGAGCGCCTCTCTTGAATACCTCATCTCATCAGCTCTCGCGTCTCAGCGACTCGCTGTATCATTATCCTCACATCATCTGGTACTCTTCCTTCTTCTTCCCACTTGGCTGCGTGAGGTATGACGCTCTCCTCGTAATACTTTCTGATTTCATTGCGAAGACGAATGTGTGATTCCTTGTAGAATGGAGTCGTAGAAGAAGATGTGTTATACCATGTGGGCTCGGCGAATGGAATGATCGAACCGAAATGTTCGGTGGAGGAAGGAGGGAGTATCACTGCTTTCGTTGGTGCGGCCATCTTGATGATGATGCTCGATCATTTTTCCGTTACAGCGGAGCAGTTTTTCCGGCGGTCACGTGGCCTCCCAATCTGAGCCTGTGCTTGCCACGAGCAGACAAAGTGATGTAAAAAGATTTATCTCATTCAGTGTCTATACAATGCCTCTGTGCTGGTCACCAGCTTTGGATTCGTGGTGAAGATAACAGTCTCGATGTGCAGCCGTCTCGTGTTGATATCATCGATGAGGAGGAATAGGTTTCGACCAGTTTTTCTAAAGATTCAAAACTGTACGATTGTTCCAATAGCGTGAGAATGTAAAGCCGATTCTGTCGAATGATCTTGAAATGCCCTGTGTTTCATGAGTTTGTAAGACAGCAAGTGAATCAGTTCTCACGGATCCGACCGCCCAACATCATGGACAGTGCATAATCATCGCTGCTGCTGCTATTCCGAATAAGGAACGTACCTTGAGGTTGTCCCTCCAAAAACGCACAGGCAACGATGGGAGTGATCGGGCCAAAGAACCAGCTGAAGATGTTCAGAGATGTGAATAATGCGCTGCCGATTGTCTCACGAGGGATCTGTCGGTTTACGCAATATACAGAAACTGGATGACTCTTCCTCTTCATCGTCGCTCTCGCAGAGCGGTGGAGGATTGAACGACTCTCGGATCATGATTCAAACCGACGATGTGGCTGTTTCTTCTTTACAGACTGCCAACTTGTCAAGAAAAGACGTATCTGTCAACGACAAAGAGACTCTTTTCGTCCAAAAAGTCTCTGAATATGATGCGATCGAGACCCTCTTGCTCTGCTATTGTATCGTAGAAGGGTAAGGCATGTCAAGTGCATTCACGTATAATAGCCAGTGATGGATGGAAGACAATGGAGATTTTATGACGACAAAGGATGACCAGGTGAACATAGCCATCTATGCTACAACGTAGTAGGTTCATATTCTGTTCATCACAAGTGTGCTATTCTGATCGTCTCGTCTCAAAATAGACCCGACACAAATTCCACTTACTTTCCCTCTATAGCTCAGCAACACATCACTTTACGTTCAGCTCGGTCACATCAAAGTTCCTCTAATAAATTACAACTTCATGAGGTTCAAATGGAATAGCTGACGTCGCAGCGGAAGCACAAATGAGCGCGTAGGCTTGACAGGAGCCAGCACGGAGGACACACGAACACCAAAATCCTTGTCGAATTTCTCTCTTCGCTTCCACTCTGCTCTCCCGACACCCCATCATTCCGCAACCATCAGCAAAGACAACACCAACCACAACACCTACGATTACACGACGAATGGATCAACAGAATGTCTCTCTCTTCTTAGAAGCTGCCAGAACCAACAATCCGAAGCGTGTAGAGAGCTTCTTACGCAGCGGCATCCCCATCGATGTTCGGGATGAAGTCAACGGATCGACGGCACTGCATTATGCATGTCTGAAGGGCCACCGACAGACCATCGAGATACTGGTCCAGAACGGAGCCAACGTGAACGTCCGAAACAACAGAGGTGATGAATCAAGATCGCACCCACTTGTTGACGATCTGCAGGAGTCACTCCCCTCTTCTATCTTGTAGAATGCAGATACGATGTGATGGCGGTCTATCTCATCCATCAGGGTGCATCTCTTCCCGTGTGCGACAGAGGCATAGAGATGTCCGTTCTAGACATTGCACCCAACTTCCTGCGCCAAGAATTGAAAGGTGTGACCTCATCCTTCTCCGAGTGACCTCTGATGCCTCCTCAGATGCAGCTGCGTCATATTCGACAAAGAGGTTACGTGAAAAGATGAGACGATCTAGAACTGAGATGGGAATTGCCTTGAGAACACAAATTTGAAGCGGAGGGCAAGGGACATCACCCAAACTTCCTGTATATCATCTCTCATGCGAGTCCACAGTTTCCTCTCATCATGAAAATAAAGAGGAATCTCTATTTGTCTACTTTTGATACCGCCGAGCTTGTTCCTTTCTTTGCCAATTTGATTCTCTCGAAATAAACGGCAAGCTGATCTTGATATTCTCCGTTCAGCAGTTTCGACACGATGGGGTTACTCTCTATATTCCAATTCATCTCCTGTCATCACATCACCATCCATTCGCAGTCGATGTATGTCATCGACATGATGTTCTTCACCTGCATCTCATCGGTTGCCGTAGTTATGTTCCATTGTTTCGTGTTACCATAAGCCATCATCTGTGCGACTACATTCGGAATAGACCTGTCTCTGTCAGACGTTGACACACACGCAGACACACTTTTTCTTCTTCTCCTGTTCTCTCTTGTTCCTGTCTTTACTCGCACGATTCACCAGCCAATTCTGAAGGAAGACGTGGTTCCTACACAGAGGACTGCCGTCCAAACAAGGACACATACAACCTGGCCAGCTGCACTGTCTTTCACGCTGAGTGAAGGAAATGTGTTACAAAGATGCACGTGGAAAGATACAAGTCCATCCTGCTCTCTTGATTTGTCTTTGTCGTGGTGAATTGAACGATGCAAGACGGTTTCGAATTACGAAGGGTCGAGGTTGTGGGAGCGTAACCGAAGCAGTACCAATAAGGAGAATTGGTGACTGACAATCGTGAGACGGTGATGATGAAGATGAAGATGATGATCTCACGTTTTGGAACTCTAAAATCTGGAAAGATCGCGTGTGCACTGGCAGTGTATTGAATGTTCCGTAGAACGTACCCCGCGAATAATTCTGAAGTTTCGTCCTCTAAAGAACGTCAAGATGATGATGGTGATGGGCGGTGTGACGGATGTACATACCGGTCAGAGCGTCTAGATATTCATCTTTCAACACTTGAGCATCTCTCAACTTGCGATCTTTGCAGATGATGTAGAGTCGTTCACAACCTGTTGTTCTGGGTGAAGTGATTCCGAAGGCAGGTGCATCGGGGTATTTCTCCTCCAACATCTAAAGTTGATGATGTCAGAGTCGTCGAATGAGATGGATCATCGTGCCGATCGTGCAGGTGATGATGAAATGTCGATCACCTTTCTATCCTTTTCAACGATCTGAGTCGTTGTTCCAAATCGACTGCACAGGAGATGTTGTAACGTTGCCTCCGCAAAATGCAATACGTATCCTCCTCTCTTCAAAATAACGCTCTCGATTCATCTTCACCTTTCAGTGACAGCTGTAAGATGGTTCCCCTCGTCCTCTCTTTCACGTGAGAAGGTTTTGTCGTGATGGTCCATCCATCGAATGCCTCCGAGGTGAATGTGATCTGATTCTCTGCAAACGTCTCTGCGTTCTTCTCGTACGGCATAAGATGCGGCTCGATCAAGTGTTGATTCTATATCGAATGTGAATCTTCTCTCTTTGAACATTCGATACAGGTTGATGATCTCATGATGATGGATGGAATGATATCGACAGTAAGATATTCACCTTCTTTCTATACAAAATCCACTCTTCGACGCAGAAATAAATCTCTTCGGATATTGTCGTGACGAAGGAAGGTCTCATCCACTGGATGACTGAACGATGAGGTCAGCGCGAGAATGGCTGATGTCGTTACCTCTCGTATGGATGGATATCTCTGCATCGAACAGTGGTAACCGTGGTAGATTCGCGGGGAATTTCCTCGTCTTTTCTAAATTCTTCGTATCCACCGTCCCCTTCTGATCTTTACCCTTGGTGATCTCGGCCAAGAGAGAATTGAACAATTCCACCGTCTGATTGCTCTTATCTGCGGATTCTCAGTGAAAATTCGAATTACGTACGTACAGAACTTGCCGATCCTGGGCAATGCATGCTTCGATGTTGTGGGTGAGGATGTGATCGACGATAGAGAAATACTGTCTAAATCCTTCCTGTCTTCCGTCGAATAATACAACGAAACGATTCTCTTGATGGAGACTTTGCAGTCTTCTCCCAACTGACTTGCTGACATCGTTTCATTCTTGATGATCGTTCCGTGATCGTGATGAGATGATCGACGTGGATGATGGAGCGAAGATGAGATGTGATCGGCTCACCCATCTTGTGTTGTATGATAGATCCATACTTGTCCGTGAGTTTGATGTAATCTTCGGACAGGTTGTGAATGTTTTTACATCGAATCTGGTGACCCGTATCCGACTGAAACTTCCTCAAGAAAGCTTCAAATTCTAAACTATCCATACACTCGTTCTCCTCCACATCGTAATTGTGTCTCAACTGTCACACCTCTTAATGATGATCACGGTCCGCGCCGTGTTGGTCGCCTTTGTGAGCAAGATGACTCACCACTTGAAGTTGAGCATCGATAAACCCTCCAGCTTTGTTGGCCTCCACGATGGCCTCGAAGATGGATCTTCTAATGAGACCCTCCACATCTCTCTTTTTCGTCCTGAATTTGATGTCCGCACACAAGTCGACGACATTGTTTCTCGTCTTGATGAGTTTCTCTTGGATGATGCTCTGACGTTTCCTGTCCCTGACGATCTGTTGTCTTCGATCTGTTTCAGTCTTCCCGGCCTCCTGCATTTGGACCAAAGTTCTGTCTACTAGCTTTTGGACCTCAATAATGTAAGTATTATGATGTTGATGATTAACGAGATGAAGTTCACCTCTTTGTACAATTGAGTGTGGGCAGTACGAATTTTACCCAATAGTTTAGCGTCATTGGTGAACGAGAGAGCTTCAGCGTCGCCACCGGGTCTCTTTTTGGATGGAGATGCCTCTAACAGATACCAATTATCCGTGTCACTCTTCTCTGCATCCTCTTCATTATCTTCCACAAATGTCGTCGGCAGTGATGCAAAAAGAGTCTACAGAATATCACTCAAGCACGAAATGGTGATATTCTCAGATTTACCTTGGCTGCTGCAAAAGTGGCAGCTATGAGATCCTCTGTAACTCTGGGGTGAGCCTTCCTGATCGTTTTCGTGCTTCTTAGAAGCGATGACTCCTCCTCACTGCTTCTGTGTGTTGTGAGTCGAGAGGTCATTCATGCGCCTCTGTAAGATAAAAACGGAACTGTCATCTCTTCGTTGTAAACATGATCACCGCGGGAGGATGAACATTAGTGATTCCTCAACCAAGGCACATCCACCGCATGCAAATCACATAACATCGCAGGAGACATGCAGGGGATTGATCTGTTACATCCCAGTCACGATCAGAGAGTGATTGTCTGTCTGACGAGAATGACACGTCTTCAAGAACAGGTCAATCTTCGTTAATACCTTCTATGGATCTCATAATCGATGCTTAATGTAGATTCAGGTGGATCAATTGAGAAGAGAGATGCTTATGAATGGTGAAAGAAAGAGGAAATTAGAGCTAGAATTTGAGACGGTGAAGAAGAGGTTCAAGACCGCACCAGTAAATCCTCCAAATGTTCACAATCAGACATCGAAAGCATACACCCCCAGCATCGATCCACACAATACGAGTACAGACAACATTCAACTTCCCAAACACCCGTCAAACGTTCATCGTCTCGAATCACCCGACATCGTTACACCCATTTCGATCCAACATCCCACCGTCTCATCTGTCTATATTCCCCAAGAGGTGAACAAATTCTACGATTCTCTTCTTCATCTCGGGTAACTAACCGTGATCGTTCAGATGGAGATGCATCACACGTCCATCGAGATGACGAGCGGTGACCTGTTGGACGATACAGAAGCGCGAACGTGGTTGTGGTTCTACGACAACATCATCAAACCCAGGTGACATCTCATCATCCCATCATCCTGCAAGATAGATCATCTGAACGATGAACAGAAGAGTGAGAGAGATATTTCAACACACCGAAAAAGTTTTGAACGTGAAGGTGTGCATCATCATCATGTCACCTGAGATGGTTTCACTGATGATGAAAGGAGTTTGGAATAACAGTGAGGAAGCACAGTCAGATACCGAATTGGGCAGATCCATCTTTTCTCAGAAAGATTTACTTTTGGTACACAAAGACATTGACGACTCCGCTTCCCTTCAAGGTCTGCTCTATCGAGGGTGACGATCACTCTATCATTCTCAAGGTAAAGACATCTCATCTACATTTCATCTCATCTACATCATCTCATCGTATAAATTCATTATCGATCGACATTTATTTTGATTTATTCTTTCACTTTTGGGATCTCAAATGCGTACAGTTGAAACGACCAGACGTACACTGGCAGTATCACCTGTGGGGCGTACTCTTACCCGTACGCACCGACGTACGTGTCCACCACCGCTGTACGCTTCCCAAGGGAGGACACGCCGTGTTGGCGGGCCCGATCTCCTGCGCCCAATTCCAGAGCGCGGGAGAATTCGACTGTCACCTCAGCTACGACCTCCCCAACGAATCGGTGACACCACGAAATTCCCCGGAAAACTCATCATTGACAGGTCAACGGGCAGATCGTGGGAAGTCAACTCATGTGAGGAGAAATTCCGTGGAGAATTCACTGACGTCGACAGTTACGTGTACCTGTGTGAAGATCTCGTGTACCGAAGAGTCGGCAGCGAAGTCGACATTTCTTCGCCCCCGTGGCTGTCCGTCGTTTACGGTTGAAAAAACAATAAAACACAATCGGCGGATCTTTTATTTCTTTTCGAACAGAGCGACGAAGCGGTCGCGGAAGACATTGACTGTGGGTTGATCGAAGTTGGTGAAACGAATCTCTTCTACGCTGCTGTCGCTGTACGATTTACTGAACTTGAGGGCAGAACGAAACTGTACGATGTCATGACAGATTGTCGTTACGATACGTATGAGTAGGACACATCGTGACGTATTGTCGTTGAGATATCTTACCATGACGTTGGCCACCAATTCTTTTGGCATACCGAAGATACCAGAAGAAATGGCGGGAATGCTGATGCTCTTCAGACCCATCTCGTGAGCCTTGTAGATGGAATTCCAAACTGCCTTCTCTAGTAGATTCTCTTCGTCTCTGCTTCCGTCCCTCCAGATGGGCCCCACTGTCTTTCGTTCAGTGTGTCGTTCTCGTTCGTTTCGATTCGTACACGTAAGATAAGGGTGATCCTTTCAGTATGATGATACAATGATGTGATATGATATGATCACAACAATATATAATACATCTGTTACATATGGAGGACGTTTTCTGATGGATGATGATGAACGAAGATCTGTGGAAAGTGTGGAGATGATCATCACCTGCGTGGATGACGTGTCTGCACATCATTCTGCCCGGTCCAGTGACCGCCACCTACATGTCGTCGGTCTACAACGCACGAAGAATGATTGAACACATACCTCTCCAGTGGGAACACTACCGTTCTTTTTTATCCATTGATCACTCTCCTTCTGTATGGATGGACCACCTTGTTCGAATTCAGCGAGAGTCTTCTCATGGATGTGACATGAGATGTGACATGAGATGTAGAGATGTCTATCACACCTGCGGAAGTGATGGCACCCGCTACACCGGCACCGTGAGCCAGGTGACCATTGGCGGCATTCACGATGGCGTCTGTGTCTTCTGCCGTGATGTCACCATGTCTGACCTGATATCATCGATCAGAATGACTGGGGGAGGTGAGATCGCACTTGAATTCGTTTGTTCTGATCCGTGGTGTGTTCTTTGATGAGGCGGCTGGAAGAACGGTCCTTCTTCTCATCCGTCTGCAGATGGTGAGGTGGAGGAGGAAAATGAGATGAACCTGATCGGGTGGAGTCTGTGTCTCTTCTTGTGACGTCACCGATTTGATACTGTCTGAATTCGCTCTCTGAAGAGAACTGCCACTCTGTAATTTTCCTGTCGCTGCATATTACATCAGAGAAAAACAAACACAGAGGCTGATAGAAGAGACATTGTCTACGACTCACGTGTCTTGCTCTTGTCGAGCTTCTTGGGTAGAACCTCATCATCCGAATCAGAATCGAGGGAGATCTTGTTTGGAGGTCTGTCACGAATGATTCGTAGGTCTGAGGGACGTTCCTGTTCAGCTTACCTCTTTGGAGTGATGGATGTCGTAGAGGGTGTGGGATCATCCTCTTTGGGCTTTCTAAAACCAGCCACACCGGTGGTGATGGCTCTCTTCATCTCATTCTTTTCGCTCATCTTTGCGATCGATGTGTCTGACGCAGATGTGTGTCAACGTCCACCATCTACAACCAGAAGCCCAATTAATTCATTATGAAACGCATATCACACCAAACTCTACGAGAATGCAGGATCGGATATGCATGAGCCCATGAGGTCACACGATTTGTTCTTCTCACGAAGAAGACGACAGAGGTAGAATCAAGCGGTCCCCACCGTCGTCCACAGAAACGCTTAATAAAAAGTAGACCGCCGTGTCTTTCTTATCGTGATGTAGGAGGCAGCCACCGACGAACATTCGTTTGAACTTGCAGCGAGATAGAAGGTGGTGTGTGTCACGACATATGACGAACGAGAGTAAAAATGTGGCGTAGATTTGACACAAATCGCTATCTGGCACAAACTGTCACGACAAGTGTAAAGTATGTAGACGCAGCCCTGCTTGCTTGTAAAAGATAAACCGGAACAACGATGCATTACCTCAGGTGCCTCATCTTCCTTCTATCTACTTGCACCGTCTTAGCCATCTCAAAACCTGTAACACCAGATGGCTTCGTCACTTTCAATACTACCATCACTCTTCAGGTGAGGCGACCCATCTCTGACAGATGGAAGCTGACTGTCTCAAAGGTTGTGGAAAATCCCATGCTGCGAAGAGGATCGCCGATCTGCGACAAAGCCTTCGACGCATTGAGAGAGATGAAAGCAGAAATGGTCCGCCTGGCCTTCTGGTATCCCTACCCTAGACTAGGTAGACGACACACTCCACCGTGTTTTAAACGTCTCGCAGCTGTCGCCGAATTAGCTCCACCCAATGGAACGCACACATTTTGGGACTTCTCACTGATCGATCCGATCGTGGAGGACTTTATGAATGCTTCGGAAGGTCGAGATGTCGTCTTTGAATTCTGCACTACACCAGAGGTGAGCTGTTACACCGCGTGGCGGCCGTTCATTCTATGGACAGTGGATGTGGAAGACAGACCAACCTGTCACCATCCCATCAGATCCAGATGAAGTCATGTGGGGATACTCTCAAGGTACAGTTCTCATTGACCCTACGGCAAAACAACTGGGCCAGTATTACGCCAGGGTCTTATCTTGGTATACGAAGGTGAAAACGTGCAATCGATCGGGATGATGATGTCATCTCAGGGAGGTTTCACTGATGAGCTGGGAGTCTTCCACAGCTCGAACTATTTCTACAACATCACTCACTGGTGATACTCGTCACCATCACACCATACTCACACATCTATAGGGAGGTGCTCAACGAAGTCGAAGCTGAGCACAGCATGAGTCCGGAGACTTACACCATCATCTACGATGCCATCGTGAAGGCCATACTCGAAGTGCAGCCTTCCATGAAATTCGTGGGCATGGCGCTATCAGGCCACTACGAGTGGAACTGGTACAAGTACTTCTTAAACCAGAGCAATCATCAACCTGGAGTACCCATCGGTGAGGTCACGTGCAGGACACAGGGAATGACGTGAAGGCAGACTACATCTCTTTTCACTTCTATGCAACTCCAGGTGTCCGCAACAATTTGACAATCTACAACCAGTTCTTCTCTGATGCCGATAATTTTGTGCAAGAGGTGTGGATTTACGCGAAACATCATCGCGATGATCGCCATCATCTCTCGAGGTGTGTACTGATCGACTCTCAGGTCAAGCAGATCATCGTCATTCGTGACAAGCTAAATCCTGAAGTCAAACTGTCAGCTGACGAAGTCGGTGTCATTTTACCGGGAGACAATACACCCACGGATGATGAACCGTTGAATCCTCTCTATTGGAGTGCCAATGGAGCCATGTACGCATATCTCGCTGGAAAGCTCGGGTTACGTAAGAGATGACATCAACCCAAATGGTGACGGTTGTAGTTCATCTGGATATCTTGGGACAATCCCAATTAGTAGGATATCCGTCTCAATTTCCGTCGGTCACTCTGGTCAATTACACGACCGGGAGTCCCAATGCCAGACTGCGAGTGCAGAATCTGATCCATCAAGTGAGACGATCTCATCACGACAAATGACACAGTGACTGATCTACAACAAAGTACATCAGGAAGGGTAACGACATCGCAGAGATCAAACTCGAGAGGTAGATGGTACATGTTGGTGATGGTCACTCACATCACACAGCGACGACGTCTTCGGTCTACTCATCGTGGACGGTAAAGACATTCGCGTCATGCTGGTGAACAAGAAGAATCAAGTGAGAAATCACTCGATGAGGGAAGACTGAATTGACAAGGATGTCGATGTGAAAGTTCCATTCGTGAATCGAGGCGTTGTCCTCTCAGTCGATCCATCAACCGGAGAGGGTCTTCCTTCTTCTGCCAGTGAGATGATGTTATTATACCAGGCATGGATCTGATGATTCGACAGAATTCGAAGGAGTTGTTCACATACAACCGTGGTCGGTCAACATCGTCATCGTCGAATGACGAAAATGATGCCTCCGGAGAATAAAATTCGATCAGGTCTTTTCATTCAAGATCATGATGTGTTATCCTCAAACTTCAAGCATATCAATCTTCCTCTTCTGTCCAACACACATGTCCTTGATGAAGTCCATGCAGATGTGGATCGTCTGGTTCACGTCGGCCGCCGTCACTTGTCTCTTCTGAGACTTGGCCAGACCCTGAGCTAGAGCCAGGCAGTTCTTGATCTGTCTGCCGTTCATCACGTGATCTGCAAACAAATTTTCGTCCAAGTGATGAATGCCCGCTGCCGCCAAAGCAGCATCTTCCACACTGAAGCTCTGATCTACACGATCCTATTCAGCCGAATGCTTCGATGTGCCTTCTCTATCACCTGACGATTGAGTGGCTCGTAACGAAGGGCGACTGTGATGCGAGAATAGAAGGCGACGTCGAATCTCCTTCCTCTTCTTCCTCTTTCTCCTCTTCATCTTCGCCATCATCACCACTTAACTTCTCCATCTTTGTCCCAGTACTCATCTTCGAGTCCTTTCGACTCGCTGTAACAGCAAGATTTCTGCACAAGTCATCATCACCGTCGAACGATCGGCATCGGGTCTTCAGACTCACCACGAGCACTCGTCTGAGCTGTCTGTTCTTGCTCAAGATCTCGATGCTCTTGATATTATTCCTCGAATCGCGATTGACTTTGGCGATGCCGTTGAGAGAGACGTCATCTGAATGTTGACTCGATTTTCACCTCTGTTAGGACAAGGGTAGACGGCGTCTTGAATTCTACAGGGTGTGTGAATCGATGAAAGATCTGTGTCGTACCTGAAATGAAGCTCTTTCAGATCTCCGGATGTGGAGAGCTCCAACTGTCCACAGACGTCTCTGGTCAAGTCTGCATCCATTCGCTTCAAAACTGCGCGGTAGAGCGATCTGACGTCATGTTAAAACATGAAGTGGTGCACGCCTCACGTTCTGAAATAGATCACGGGTAGTTCCTCCACAGCAGTCTTCACGTCGACCCATTCGAGCTCCTCGAATTTCATGTAATCCAAGAATACTTTGAGGTAGCGGCGCTTTGGTATCTTCTTGAAGAATGCATCGGGGTCGATCGTCTTCAGGTAATCGGTCAGTGATCTATGAGTCCCTTTGATACGAAGGAGGGCACACAGGCTTGACATCGGCGGCGGCTGTTTGTTTTTCAAAAAAGCCGCGATCTCTCGGCTGTCATCTCACCCACAATGTACCGATTGAACATGTGAACGACGGCGTTGGCGATTTCATCTACGGCAGCGGACACGTCCTTCTGCTGCTCCTGTGTCGCATCTTCCAAGATGCGGTTGAGAGTTTCGAGCTCGAGTTTGGAGAAGGATTCTTCGAGTGGACATTGTTGTCTCTGTTTGGAATGAGAATGGTATCGAAAAATTCGAGAGGAGGATGTCAGGACGGAGGTGCATGATCGAAGGGAGTCGTTCCATCACATCCGAATCTCAGCGAGGTTTTCAGTGGAGAATTCTTCGTGGAGTATGTCACATATGGTATATTGATCAGGTCACATGATCAACAAGTAGTGCACTGAGTAAAAGCGAATGACAAAAGGACAAAATCGACACCTACAGGACTCGAACCTGTGCTCCCGAAGGAAGTAGATTTCTAGTCTACCGCCATAACCAACTCGGCCAAGGTGTCTTGTTGTAGAGAGTCATCAGCCATGATGGGCATATCATATATGGTGAGACATCACGAGAATACCGTGACATCTTGGGAACAGAGACATCTATTGTCACCACGTTGTCGCCAGCTCATTCGCCAGGTGAACCAACCGCTCCTTCAATTCCACTGATATCCACTCGTTGTCTCCCAGATGATAACTCTTATTCTCCAAGACCTGAGCTCCTCCGTATCTGGCTCCACCAATGGACCCCACCAACACAGGACAGTAGTTGTCCGGCCCAGCAAAACGAATGGACTCGTTCAGAGCCGCAGAGAAATCTGAAGACCTGTGTAAGAAGTAGAGAGCTGCCTTGAGAACCTGCATGATGCATGAGAACGGGTCGAGATGATGATAAAATCACCTCTGGAGCGTAGCCACCAACGCTTAGATCTGCTTCTTTCGTTGTCTTTGAATCTTTCAGGGCGGTGATGACGGTGTCGTCTGTTATTTCTCTCTCGACGCTTAGTAATGCCTCCTCCCACGTCTGACCTTCGATGAGATGCCTGCAGAGGAGGTTGACGGCCAAGTGAACTTGATAGGATCGATCGTTTGCATGCGTGATGTATGTCTCTTCTCGGGTGATTCTGAATAGATCTCTGTCGATGATCATCAATTGCATGTATGACAATTATCCTCACTGTTTGGATATGAAGGAGGCGCACGACAGAACTGATCCTCTGTGTGCTGCATTGACTCCCACACTACCTCCCCTCTTTTGGACACGTTCGGCTGCTTCATCTATTGGAATACCTCTCGAATACAATTGGAACACAGAATCGAACACTCCACCCGTATCAAAACACTTTTCCTCGTCATGTGGTGGACCTGATGGACTTCAACATATGATCGTATGATATGAACATCACCTCTGAACCAATTGTAATATCTTTCTATCACATCCGATTGCTGATAAGATGTATTCGCCAAGAGAGATTCCACAAGACGGATTGACATTCTCATTGGACCACCATTACGGTCACCGCTGGCCAAGCCGAGTAATACTCCCCGACATCGGTCTCTCCGTGGATCGTCCACCTGCATTTGCGATCCGGTCGAAATGGAATTACACGAACCACTTTTATTTGGGTATTCAAGAACATCGGCCGATCTCTTTGTTTATTTCGATTGATTCTTCTGCTCTCGTTTGCACATCGCCTTGTGCCCGTGCCAATCTGCCTGCTGATGTTCTCTGCCGCAGTAATGTACTTTTCTGCACCCTTGACACAGACTGAGGTTCTCGATGACATAACACAACGCACACTCCTTCACCACCTAAGAACGTCATCACCGTTGAAACAACGTGGATGATGTGGATCATCATAATCATGTTCTCTCTCACTTGTCCATCTGCGGGCCACGAACCTTTCACAGGATATCTCGTCATCACCTCCACGTACGAACCCGGCGGTGTCTTCTTCTTCCACTCGCCCTCCTTCTCTTCCGAAGTCGCTACAAATGCCTATCCAAATCACTCTGAATATCTCCATTTCATCTTTCACCTCTTCATCGGCCACGATGCGTTGCAGTCTCTCTTGCACACTCTTCTCGTTCCTCTTAATTGCCATGTTGATGCGTTTCTCCCAAATCAGCCACGTCTCAGTCTGTTGAACGTGTTGTTCGTTCATCCAATAAGACAAGAAGTCGCTGCCGATCAGATCGGCCATGCCACCCAACATCATCTGGTGACGATTGAGATGGAGATCGTGATGAGCACGTGTATGTCCCACCTCGAAGTGTAGATAATCTCGGTTACTTAGCGTGTCTACCCACGGTAAGAGACGTGTTCGATCTTCTTGGGATAGTATGGGGCGTGATTTATCGAGGTCACCCAGCGTGGCAAATTTGTGGCCTAAGAGGGTGATGTGATTTTGGCCCAGCTTACTGCGATAGAAATCGTCTTTCAATGCTCGAGCGATTCCCATCCAGAATGCGAGGAAGATCTGATCGATGTTCTTCTGGGAGAAGACGTTGACCCAGAATCTGGTGATCTCGATCAGAGGATGATCAGATGCGATTGAGAAATGGACAATGTGAAGGACGCGACTCGATGTATCATAGAATGGTACAGAGGACGCTCACCTGCGAATATTCCTCTCCAATTCCTTTCGTGGACCCTGCAACGCGCAGTCCGGGTAGACAACCCATTCATCTTCTGATATTCCCTCGTCCTCCACCTCGAATCATCTCAATAACTGAATGTGTAGCGATCGATTGGCTCACATCGTAGAGGGCCTCCAACAGATCGTTCTTCTCGTGTAAAAAGACACGAAAGACATCACCAAAGCGGTCGACGAATCCTTCAGGATCAAGGAGGAGCAGTCGCGATAGCTGACCACGATCTAATCTCTTAGGAGTGATTCCATTCTGGGAGGCGAGCTGAACGATCTTCTCGGCAGGAGATCCAGGAGTGAACGTCCACGGACCGTAATATGCCATGATGTGCAGCTGCGATCGTTTCCGTCTCAACCCGTCAACATTCAAAAAGAAATCAATTTAAACCGAACCACGAAAAAGTGCAACAAGTGAACCCTCATCGCATCAGATGATCTTATGAATCTGTTAGATGTACAAAGTTCTTTATCTCCGTCTGACCAAAAGAGCGATGGCGGTCGCGCTCATCACTACAGCCCCGATCGTGAGCGGCATCCGAAAACTATCTAAGGGATTCTGTTCACGTCAGTCTCTGTTATTCATCTCTCTTCTCTACCTCTCGATGGTTTCTCAACTCGATCAGCTCGTCTTTCAATTCGTTCAGAATCTTCTCCCTCTCATCTTCTCTCTCCTCCTTCGTCGTCAGCTGTCGCGTCACGTCTGATATCTGCGACGAGAGCCGCGATTCCATGTCTGATGCCTTCTTCTCTACTTCGACCGTGATCGTGTGGGCCCTCCTTATGTTCATCACGAGGTCCTCTTTCTCTGATTCTGACCTCAATTCCACCGCCTTCGCCCTCTCCCTCTGCTCCTCCACGATACGTAACGTCGCGGCGTGCGATTCGCGAGACTCAGTCAGCTGTTGTTGTAGGGTAGACAGGTGATCTTGCACTCGGATGTTTTCTGATATGATGTTCCTCAGTTCTTCCGTTTTTCCGTCCATTTTCGATGAGATTTCCACCAATTTTCTCTCCATCTCTTCTTGATGTCGTCGGTGGGCCTCGTGGATCTGTCGTACATTCCGTGAATTTTCCTCCGAACTCTTTCGGAATTCTCTCAGAACTTTCTCCAGTTGCTCCTCCCTCTCGGCGAGTTGTAGTTTGACGTTCGACAGTAATTGTGTCGATGTTTTCGATTCTTCTCTGGCTGTACATAATTCGTCTCTCAATCTGTCTATCTCCTTGCATAAATAAACTGCCGTATCGTTCTTCTCGTCCAACTGTTCAAAATAGAGTGAGAATTCTCTCTACAACGATGTAGATGGAGGGTGCCACCTGCTTACACAGTTCGGTGGCCAGTCGGGAGCTCTCTGAATCTTCCTCCACATCTTCTGTGATTTTTTGTGGAATTTTCATGCCGAATCGATCCATCTGACACAATGAGCTGCATTCCAAAACAATAAAATGTATTTTCGATCGAATTTAAACGAATCATAAAATGCAAATCACCTCGACTCTCAGGTTCTCAGAATGAGACTTTTCCAAGATAATTCTATCCCTCAACCAGCCTTCCATTCGCTCCTCCGTCTCGTCTCTCTCTTCCTTCAGTGCATCGATTTGAACGTTCAGAACACGTTGAGTCTCCTCTGCCATGTTGCGAATCTTTCCGATATCCTCTTCCAATTGAATGCATTTTCCTTGGATGTCTTCCCTCCATTTCTCCGCTTCGATCGCTCGAGCCTCAGCCTCCTCTTTCTGTATCCGCAATCCATTCATCTTCGCCTCAGAACTTTCCTGGAACTTTCCAAGAGGGTCCTATCATAGCTCAGTATCCCCTCGAATCGAAAACTCACCGAAATTTCGTTGAGATCGTTGATCGACTGATCTTCCACTGAATTTTCCAGGAATTTTCCCCCTGTAGCGTCCAGCGTCGTTGTAGATTCGAGATCCAACTGGTGAATCAGATCGTTCCAATCACGAGAATTTTCCTTGGAATCTTCCACCGAACCGTTCAGTGAATCTTCTTCGGAAAATTCGTTGATTGTGATGACGCCATCGGTCATCGATTCTTCTTGCGTGCAAGTGGTACCACTGGTTTCTGTCGACACGGTCTTGTCGACAAGAACGTTCTCGGAATTTTCTGCGGGGGAGAGGAAGGCAGTGCGCCACAGAGACTCCACCCTTTTTACCCGATCTTCCGGTTCCGCGAACGTGATATCCTCCGCCTCCATCACTTGATCTACAACGAGTCAATTTTCATCGTGAAATCTCCTCGAAATTTCCCACCCTTCTTGTTTGTCACGTCGTCCGTCGTGATCGATTGCCACTGTGGTGAAAATTTTTCGTCCCGGCTCAACGCCTTACCGAGAGAGGTGAGAGTATCTACAACTCTAGACATGTTCTTCCCCTCGATCAAATCGTTGACTGAGAACAATCCTTGGAACCTCTTGAATATGCCCATGGCTTCTACTCCTTTGATAAAAAAATGGATGTTCTCCCGGGATCGAAACGTGGACAGACGCTCCCCGGCGGAGGCAGTGTAGATGGTGGGAACGATGCCCGGTCTGATGGTACGTGAGATCTCGATGAAACTTCGATGGAAACTCACTGGATGACGTTGAGCAGCTTGCAGAGTATGACACCGTCTGCGATCCACGCGCGGAATTCTTGCATGACAATACCGTCGTTACCCTGGTTCTGATTTTTCCTCGAATCTTCTCCCATGACCGATTTGACCTCGTCGACGTGAATCGAAATTCGGTCGAAATTCACGTGAAATTTGACCGATCTGAAACTCACTTGGGAGGATAAGAGAGCTCTGTCCAATTGAGGTGAGCTCGAACGGGGTGACACGAGGGGAGAGCGGAAGGCTCTCGAATTTCTCCTGGAGCTGACGGCCATGGCGATGGATGATGATCGAGAGCGAGTGATGGGCTTGAGATGAGCTCCGGGGGACGAGGACCAATAGATGTTGGCCGGAAAGACTTTTGCAGGTTCGAGACCTGCTTCTGTCATTTTCACATCCATGATGGGATGATATCGTCATCGGTTTTCGACGGTGGACATAATCGAGAGTTCACCCAGTACTTGACACATCCATTGTTGTACGGAGAAGATACCACAGAGGTAATCGAAAGCCTCCCC
>MDYQ01000086.1:0-101836 GCA_003024175.1 Planoprotostelium fungivorum
GAGAGTGCACACCAGTGGAAAGAGTTTGCCCAGCGTCAACGAGTCCTGCTCTTTTTTCGACAGATTCTGAGTCTTATTCTTCATGTCGAAGGCCTTGGACGCTTGGGGGTATAAGTTGGTGTGATGAGATCTTCATCGTTCGCCGAATGACATTCCTTTTCGTGAACCCGGAAGTGGAAGTGATGAGATTTATTTCCGTTTTATTTGGAACATCTGATGCTGTCTCTGATCGATTGGATGATTCACTGAGGGCCTACGTGTTACAATCGAGAGTGTGCAGCCTCGCTTGTGTCAATATTGTGATTTAAAATCTTCCCGCCTACAACTAAACAAACGGATAGATCACATCAGGTTTTTGTTGATTGTTTCTTATGAGCACACTCCAAGGCGTCGAAGAGGAGGACGCCTCACAACTCAAATTTGGATCGGGTGTGTTTCTCCTAAAAAGCAATCATGATCTAATCCATCATCAGATTTCGTAGATGCACAGTGTCTTCTGAATTCTGAGGTGTCTATCCTATTACAACAACGTCAAGATTCTCCTCCAGAGGATGGTTTGGACGTAGACATCGAGCCGTCAGCGTGAGTCGTCTAATGTTCATTGCAGCACGTCTCAATCGCACAGTGTGTTTACGAAAACGTTGAACTACGCGAAGAGGTTCGGTAAATACAAGAACAAGACAGCAGCGAAAGAGGTCAGAAATCTGCTGACGAAGAAGCAATTGGAACAATATGAGATTGCATCACTGGCAAATCTTACACCACAAGAAGCGGAAGAGGCAAAGATTCTGATTCCCTCTTTGACTCTCGCGGCAGGTGAGAGCTCACATCATCATTATACAAAGAATTCCAAAACAGAGAGAATGACGAAAGTACAGAGGGATCATCAGAGCCTAGATTCTCTGATGCAGAGCTGATGGACATTCTCAACGATCTGAAGAACTACACAAATCTATAAATGTATTGATCACCGCTGAATACTCTTCTGTTCAACGTATCAGAGATGAAGAAATTGGGTCACAAATTTGTGTTGTGCCTCTCTATCCAAAGACATGACCATTTTTTGCTGGGTTGCAGTGTAACGTCTCTCAGATCTCTGGAATCGACCAGTTGGACAACGACCTCATCGAGAAGAGCATCCCCAACCGACAATTCCTATTATTATTAAATCAAAGACCGCCTGCAAGTCCGCCTCGAATATGAATTCCGCTCTTACGTGACTAGAGGTGTGTCACCAATGGAAGACCAGTCGTCGAATCGGGGACATGGTGCAGAAGAGACCGAGACCGTTCCACGATTGCGTCGCGTTCGCTCGCATAAGGTTTGAATTTACTTTAAGAACAGTCTGCAGCTGTTGCACGCCTTTTCGATAGATCACAAGACGGACGATGAGGGGACTCTCTTCTGGTCAACACCCAAGAAACCACCCAAGGTAATCGAATTTGACATCAACGATGTCACTCGTCATTCTTTTGTCGCATCTGTCGCAAGACTCTACTCTAAGGTGAGCATCCATTCTGATTTGATGATGTGATGTGGAAGTTCTTGTACGCCAAGCCTGGTCAGTAATCGAGTGGTTGTCTCTAGTGGAAATGGTGCGCTCTAAGGGACGCGGCAGTTGTAGAGGGTGCTATACTCCTGTGGGGAATAGAGATTCGTCAGGAGTTGATGGCGTAGGAATATGGGAATGAAGGTGGTGCCATCAGCATTGGCATAGATTGTGAGCGTAGCAACGAAGATTCAGCGATGTAAGGGACTCGTCTGAGATCAATTTGGGTGTCATCACGGGGAAAGTGGTCTGTGTGATTGGTGGGTCGGCTCAGCTGGTGTAGTAGCAGAAGTGTGTGGTACGACTGCTGCTCGTGTGAAGGAACGAGTCCTCGAAGATACTGCATTCATCTTCTGGATGGTCTAAGATGGTTTGAGGACTGTACGGATGAGTGGAGGAGAGTCTACAGTAAGACTAGAGGTATAGCCATAAGAAGTGAATGCAATAAGCGCTACGTCAATAGTAATGATGTTAATCAAGAAAGCTGTGGCACCTCTCGCACACCAGCCCCTCATGGCCAGTACAACAAGACAGTAGACTATTACAAAAACTCTCATTGTCTATTTTGTGTTGAGCTCCTCCCAGAACGAATGATCTTTGTTGAAGAGAAGTTCAACACATTTCAGTCCAATCTTCCTGTGTTCTTCGGAAATACCTTGTGTTTGCAGAACTGCATTCAGATTCTCAGCTGTGAATTCACTGCTGTCTCTTGGGTGGGCAATAATGTTTCTTCCTCTTTTGATCTCCTTCATCCTTCGATCAACAGTTTTAGCAGGTAGTTTGAACTCGACTGAAAGAGCATGGTTGGGATCACGTTTAACACATTTCTTCCCTTATTTTGGTCAGTATGACATCATAAGACCAATCTCACAATCTTGTTCACAGCCCTGTGCAACTGCCAATTGAAAGTCACTCACCAGATCTCCCAAAAGAAGAGCATTCTGTTAAGTATTGGCCCATAACCATCAAGGAAGACTCACCTTCTGGTTCGAGATCAGCGTCTGTAAAATTTGCATGCTCTCCTTGTGCTCAGCGTTCTTGGCGTTGAGATTCTCAATATGCTTCTTGATTTCCGCGTTGAGATCCTGCATGTCCCTCTCGTGCTTGGCGTTCATCATCTTGTGCTCGGTGTTGAGATCCTCAATACGCCTCTTGTGTTCCGCCTTGAGGTCCTGCATGTCCTCCTCGTGTTTGGCGTTCATCTTCTTGTGCTCGGTGTTGAGATCCTCGTACTTGGCGTTGAGATCCTTGTGCTTAGCGTTGAGATCCTCAATATGCTTCTTATTTTCCGCCTTGAGGTCCCGCATGAGATTCTGAGTTTGCTTTGTGACCTCATCAAGAGAACTTGTGTATTTGCTGTTGGTTTGGTCCGTAGCCATCTGCTTCGCTGCAAGATCCTCCTTGTGGATTCTCTGCGCTTGTGCAAGAGCAGCTTTCCCTGTAGCGACCAGATCATCCACAGAGAGTGCTATCAAGATAAGCCGACAATTGGCTTACATGAGATAACACCGTATCGCTCCCCCGTCTCTATGTTGCCCTCGAATTTGGAGAGTTTCACGACAGAATTTGATCTGCCTTGTATCGTGAATTCATGCATTCCATATCCAACAATGATGATTTATGGATTGAGAGGATGATTGGCTGTGGTTGTTGCATGTTGATTGAACGTGATGCCAGGATCAATTTAAAAATTACTCCTGCCGACGGTTGTAGAAACCCAGTTCGGCGAAAACGATTTTACTCAAGAATAAAGCATCAGCATTCGATATGTTGTCACTAAAAGCGACGACGCTACGATAATTATAGCTATTATTATTGAGACCGCGTCGAATACACATCTAGTATTGAGATCGTCTCTGGAAGAAAACACGTTCCGCGGGCCAAATCGTTTTCAGCCGATTGTGCAGTGTTACGGCATAACAGATGTGATACGAAACAGTTACGTGTTCTCTTTATGTGGGCAGATTGGACTGTCCATCGACCACGATATCCAACTGCATGGATCGTATGGCAGACAGCCATTCTGTTCTGTCCATCGTGCTCTCAGCCAGTATGTGCCAACGTCTTGCCGGCGTGACCAACACAAACTCTTTGTCCTCTCTCTTCTCCGTAGTCACTACCTCCGTCACCAGGCTAAGCGGAATGAACCCTGTCATCTTCAGAAGGTTGAGAAGATCAATCTTCACCTCTGGGTCTTAGCTCATCGGCGTTGAGGAAGGGATTGCTCTTGTAGAAGACCAGGCCGGCGGGCTGCGAGATCAAGAGAAAGTATCTCTCTTTCCACTGCTCGTGTCAGCCTCTCCTTCTCTCTGTCTTCTCACCTTCTTCACGATATCCTCTCCTCTCTTCTTCAGCCAAGCTTGTTTCACCACTTTTTACCGTCAATTTCTTTCGATGATGTGATGTGATGCGATGATGTGATGTGATGCGATGATGTGATGTGATGTGATGTGATGCGATGATGTGATGTGATGTGATGATCACCTCTCTCCATCTGTTCCGTCTTTGAAGCGGACGTGAATGACCCGACGTCGATGTTTCTCTTTGGATTCTTCTTTACGGCGGCCCTGGTGTCATGCATCACATCCCTGAAATTCAGACTGTCCACCAACCCGGCCCTGCCACCGTCAGATTTCGCGGGCAATTTGAAATTCAAACCTGATGTCGGACTTGGTATCTCCCCTGGGAATGAGATCACCGAAAGAGCTGGTACCGAACGTGAACATGTGAACGATGGCCAACGGCAGCATCTCCACACAGATAAGGTAAGACTCGATGAAGTAACTGATGTCCTCCACGGACCAATCGTGGTGCTCTTCTATTAAACCGATGGAAGAAAAGCCAGAGATGAGAATACCTTGCCTGTAACGTTGTTCAATCGATTGAACGTGAACAGAGGAGAAGAAAGATGATTACCAGAAGGTGAAGAACACGATGGTTTTGATGCACAAGAATTTAGCGAGGGGCTTGTATAGTTTGAGGATGTCTTTCGTTGCCTCGTAGAACTGCACCAAGAAGTAGAGGGAGATCTGGTGGATGTGAGATGCGTGATCGCATGCGATCGCATGATCTCACCGTGATGGAAACGTTGTAAGCGATGGTGACGTAGAGGTAAGCGTATTTGGGGGACCAGTTGCCCTCTTGGTAGACACCAAAGAGCTGAGTGACGAAGGTAACGACGGTCAACACGAGCTTGATGTAGACGTACTGCAAGATGAGTTGTTTGCAGCGGTGAAGGAAAGTTCTTCCAGGTTTGATGTGGAAACAACAGAAGGGCATGAGGAATCTGATGTGATTGGATTAGATTAGATGACAGAGGAGTGTCGACTCACTTGATCTGTGGTTTCTCCTCTAATTGTTCGATCATGGCCTCCTCTCCTCCTCCGAGTTCGATCATAAGAACAAAGAAGCAGTAGAGAACGTAAGCCTCGTAAGTATCACGAATGACATCCCAATAGAAGGCCCAAGCCTTCCACACTAATCCCATGTAACTGTCGATGGCATATACCTGAGGGGATATCAATATCATCTGATTCAAGTCGCACGACTCACTGGAATCATAACGATGATTCGAATGGCGTACTTCTGAATGACGGGTGATGTGTAATTCCTCAAGTGTCTCCAGATGGAGATGGCAGAGAGAATGCATGCGAGGGTAACACAGATACCACCTGTGATGACGCAAGCCAGCCAAACTCTAGCGCTGTGCACTCTAACCCAATCTTGTGCAGCATCGAGCATTGTGTCTCGTTATTATGGAAGCTCCAGATAGTGTCTTGTTGAATAAATAGATATTATCTTTGGACGGCTGGTGTGATTGTGTTCGTTCGTCGTGGATAAAGGAAGGTCACCGGAAATTCTCGAGAAGCTGCTTCCTCAAGGTCGGCAAAAGATATTCAATACCAGCCTCGGTGTCTTCTTCTCTGGCTGCTGACAGTGGCAGCGTAGGTTCACAGAAGTGTTGCCTCGGGCCGTCGGATTCTTCTCGGCGTTTGATGACCCAACTACCCCGACAGAACATTTCTCACACTTGGATCATCACTCGATCGCACCATGAGCTCTTGTCGACCGTAGATTTATTGATACACTCTCAACTCTAAACTCATATGAACACACAGCCGCCCTTCTTCTTGGCTCGCCGCGGGCTCGGAGCTGCCTCTCCTCCAGAAGGTGCCACTGCTCCTTCGCTCTCGGCTGCCTTCTTTCCATTGTCATTTGTGCTCTTCGGATGATCCAATCGACTCTTGTCGTGGCTCGTGGTCGTGACCACGGGTGCTTTACTGTGCGGCGTCAGACGATCTCTCCACCAGTAGAACTCACCCTGGAGAGGGAAAGGCAGAGTACTGCTGTTGAGGTGGGGAGCTGGCCGGTGCCTGAAGATTTCAGTCTCGCTCATCCGATGTCCTCCTCACCTTGGACGCCTCTCTCTCCATCGATTTGGGGCTGGGGAAGGCACCGTAGTTGCTATCCGACGCCTGCATCCCTTCAGACTCCCTCTCCACGTGCGTTGTGTTAGAAATGACTCACCGGTGTGGAATCGGGAGCAAAATGAGTCAACGCCGGGGCGGTATGTGTCATCGGGGCAGGAATGGCAGGAGGGAACCCAGGGGGGAAGGCAGAAGGGAGAGTTCCGTAGTTCTGGTTAGAAGCCGCCGGTGCAGCGGGTGACGACGGTTGTGAAGTGTGAGGGGACGCCCCGGCGTTCATACCGGGGAAAGGAAAGGCACCGTAGTTCTGCTGCGGTGCGGCCATGGGTGAGGGTGGAGGAAAAAAGTTGGAGCCCCCGGGTGGCTTCGAGACGGGAGGGCCGACGTTGAAGACGGAGGGGAGGGTGCCGTAGTTTTGGCTCGGTGCGGCGAGGGGAGATGGTGGTGCCTGCGGCATGAACGAGTTTCCTACACCAGGTGAAGTCATGACGGATGGGAGGGTGCCGTAGTTGGCCGTAGGATTGTGTGCAGTGGGGGAGCTGGGGGCGGGCTGGGGGGTGGGGGGGAACCCTTGGCCGGGAAAAACGGCGGGAAGTCTGCCGTAGTTCTGAGCGGTGGGGTTACCTGCTGGTTGTGGGAGGGAGGAGGGGTAGGATGTCGCCTTGGGGTAGGGGGAGCTCGCGGCGGGCTGTTCGATTCAGCGGTGACGTGAATGATTTCATCTCACCTGACCGCCCCGCTTGTATTCTCCGGGCAGAGGTTGATCGTTGGGGGTATAGACGATGGGCACTCCGGGTAGTTGTGTCTGTCTGCGTCAGTCGTGTCGTGAGGTGTCTCACCTTTAGAAGGGGGGACTGGCCGATGACTTCGTTTAGGTCCTGGCTGACTTTGGGACTGTACTCCAACTTGAAACCATTGTGGGTGACCTCGATGAGACCGTGTTTCACTGCGATGAAAATGACTCGTTGTAGACAACATCATCTCACCTGCACGATCCGAGATGTGAGTGATTGCAAAGTGATTCGCTTGCGACGAGAAACGAACGAGGTACGTCCCGGTTGGCTTGTCTGCCAGCAGATCACCCGCTGATCTCCTTCAGTTTCCTTTGATCCTCACCCTCTCACCTTCCGAACCCTGTATGTCACCAAAGAAGAACCTGTCCTCGTCATCATCGCATCACATCATCATCTCACTCACGGTGCCTTGGTCATCTGCGATTGGAGTGATGCGGTGAGGTTGTACCTCTGCACGACGCCCAACAGAGTAGGAAACTCTTGTCTACCTCTCGATGCATCTTCCACGACAAAGCCCACGTTGGGCCCCGCTTTAGTCACGGACGTGTGTACGATGGGCTCGTTACTGGAGCTGTACAAGTGACAAGAGATGACGATGGCGTCGCAGCTGGCCTTGGAGAATCGAACGAGGAAGGTTCCCTGTGGCTGAGGCTTTAAGAGAAATTCGGCTTCCTTTGTAGAGAGATAGCCGTGGAACCAATTGAATTGGAAGAGGGTGGTCACCTGATGACATCAGATGTTGTGATGGAAGAAACGGATTTACATTTTCTAAGACTTTTGGAAATGGTCCGTAGCCTCTGATCAGGGTGGCAAACTTTCTGAGAGTGACGTAACCGGTGCAGGAATAATCTGAAAGAATTAGATCGATACGGTATCGCTGCGTAGACTCACCCAACATGTATTTGAGTTGAGTGACGCTGTAATCTCTCATGTCAAAGTTGGAACCGAAGGCGGAGATGAAAGTTTCGAAATCGACGAGGAGACTCTGTCCAAAGCTCTTCTCCCAGAAATTTCTGGAGTCTTGGCAGTCGCTCAACACTCGTTCGGGCAATCGATCAATATCGGGGTATGAATGAGGCCCCCGTTGGTCTCCGAGCTGTTGAGAGAGCGTGCTGGCGCTCAAATAGACGGCCATGGCCGGTGCATCTTTAGAGGGTGAGATGTCTCTGATGTGATTTATGGTGGAGTCACCTAACAAACGACGAAGACGGCTACTGAGAAGATAACGAGCGAGACGATTGTTGCTGGTCAGAGAATTCACCAGGTCGGCGAAGGTGGATAGGTGCGAATCGATATCGGTCAGAAACTATCGAAACCTCAACATGTGTGGCCATAGAGCGTGTCTTATCGTAGAAAAGGAGATTTCTCACCTGTCTGTCTCTGCGAACAAAGTCGGATGAAACGTTATGGACATACTGCAGGATGTCGATGTACTCTATCGGGTCTCCCTGTTCGCATTTCTCCTTCAGTCGATTGATTACATTGATGCATATCGCCTTGGCGGTGTTCAACTTCTGTTCTGTACTCATATTGTTGCCACTGAGAGGACCGATAGAGGGCAGTTATTCCCTCACAAACTCCCACCACAGGTACTCTCTCCTGTTGGATCTTTTTCGCTGTCTGAAAACAGTCATCACCCGCCGTTCAGAAAACCAGTGGCTCGCTGTTTGGACTTGTCAACGGTTTTGCGCAAACGGAAGGATCATCCCTGACATCTTCATCCTCCCACAGGGTGGATCATATGTCCACTCTCTATGGAACGAACGCGAGCTCACTCGAGCACTTACACAGGCATCCGAACACGTGTGGTGAGTCCTCCTTCGTCTATACGTTCCTTTTATTACTCGGTAGCCTCTCCGGTCTACCGTTTCGAATCTATGTACATGTCTCTCTCTCTCCTTCAGTTGTCGTTGTTGGGATTCGTCATGAGGTGGATCGTCGGTCTTCTCTCCCAGACGGGCTCCGGTCGGTAAGAGGATGGCATCATGATGGACCCGTGAGGTGCTACCATGTGTCTCGGTGGATAGACGGCCATGGCGTGAGGGAATTCAGGTGCTACCGACATGCCGGCGGCGTCGGTGGCGTAGCGGTGCTCGTACCAGTGCAGTCTCTGTTTCATCACGAACAGTTCCTGGTGGAGGAGGCGGATCTCTCGCATGAGAGGTGTGTCGTCGTGTGTGGCAGAGGCAATGGCAGTTGCGGCCGAGGGTGCGGGTGTCGCGGCCGGTGCGGGAGTCACATCGGTCTGTATAGAGAATGAGAAAATGAGGTTGGATGTGTCCTCTCACCTTTAGAGGAGTGGCGGCGGCGGATTCTTCAGCGAGTTCGTGGATTAGAGAAGGAATGAGGGTCTTCAGAGAGGGGAGCTCAGATGGGTCGACCTCGGTTTTGACCTTCTTCAGCTCGGGGGTGGGCGCATCATCGACAGAGTTTCTCTTGGTCGGTGGGGTTCTATCCAGAGTATCTTTCTGGGTTCGAAGTCTTCTGGGTGTGTTCTTGTTGACGTGAGCGAGCCTTCGAATGGACTTGAGGAGTTCGCAGGCCTCTGTCTTCTTTCCTTGTGCCACCAAATCTTCTAGGTGAGGGAGAAGCCGGATGTGCCCCAGGTTCTTTGTGATCTTGGCGAATTTTCTGAGCTTCTCGATATTGTTGGGGGTAGTGAGATCTGGCTGGTAGGTCCTCTCCCAATGTCCTCGGACAACGGAACATTGATTGAAGATGGAGGAGGCGCAAGCGTTGATGGCGGCTACGATGGCCAATCTGTCGGTAGGCTCCAGCTCTTCGATGGTCTTTAGAAAAATGGGGAGACGTCGCTCTCCCAGTTCGAGGTACCTTCTCAGTCTGGGTAGTACCTGAGGAAGGTGAATACTCTCCTCCAACTCGATCACGTCTTACTTCCTCATCTGGAAGTTGAGTTGCACATTTGTATGGCCATGGACCATTGTATGTCCCCCAAAGACTCTCATTGGGTCCAGCAGTCGATTTCACGGCATCCGAGGACGCTGTCTGGGCGGTGTTGGTATTGCTCTTGGTCTCGTTGGTGCCTTCCATGCTGAGTCTCGACGGTTGTGTTTTAGCTACGGTTTTGTGGTATTCAACCGGAAGTCGACTTCTCTTTCGCACCGAAAAAGAACCTCGATCGGAAGCCTCCTTCCCGCGGACATGAACCGAAGCGATCACGGTAAGCTGACTTCTATCTCGAATCCCGGTAGGTCCTCGAGTATTCGTTCGAGAGGGGGCTTCTGCAGGGCCAATTCCACCTTCTCTGTCCACACTTCAACTTCTTCTTCTTTACCTCACAAAAGAGAAGCCGCTGCGGGGGTGTCGCTCCTCCTTCTCAACTACCTTGTTTCTCTTAACCTGACTGTTCCAAGATCGTTGCCACGGGTGATGAACCAAGCGTATCATTCATCCCGATTTAAAGCGGACGAATGAAAGAGGCCACGCGAACATGAATTGAAAAGGTTTCGCTGGAGTTTGTTCCGTATTTGCAGTCTAAGAGCTCTTGTTCTGTTTTGAACGACTGAAGATATCTTCAGCTGGCCAATGGGCGGAACTTCTGGTTGTGCCCGTCAGGAGACCTTACGAGTGGTAGATATGATTCCGTTTAAAGGACAAACATTCGCTTTCTGTGGAATCGGGGCCGATCGTGCCCCTTGGGTGCATCATATAAAAAGAGGGTATTATAGCGGATTTATCTACAACTCAATACACACTGAATGCTTGCTTGTTGTGATCAGTTTGTAAATTTTCTGCAAATCATTTGTAAGCTTTTGTGCGCCCAGAGCACACTTTGTACAGTCTTGGTGAAAATTCTTGCACACTAACCGTGCATAGCCGAGTCACAGAGTGACGAGGCGAGTCAGAGTGTGTGTGTTGTGTTTTATTATCTGCCGCCGTAACCAGTGCCGGACCAGCCACCATTGTCTTTCATAGGAATTTGTACAGCTATGGTTCCATTACCAAAACCAGGGTGATGGGGTTGTCCGCCAGAGGTTATAGTAGTTGCGGGATTGGTTGTGATTGTAGTTGTGGTGGTCTTCCCAGACATAATGAGCTGTGAGTTTTCCGATTGTGTGTTTGGTTAAGAATGATCGTTTCACAGCTAAAATCCTCACATGGACAAGCGTGATCGACTTGCAATGAGACCACGATGAGGCTATAATACCCTCTTTTTATATGATGGCGCGCTTCTGATGAGAGTTTCGTTGCACACATCACCTTGTTGGTATCGAGTGTCATCCATTGTTGTGCCCTGACTTTGTGGCCCAAACAATCGAGAAGTCTTTGTTCACTAAAGAGAACAAAGAGAGATAGAGTTGACTCTGTACACCCACGGCAGGACGTCTTCCTTCGGTTCTGTGTCGAGTTGTAAATGAATGTGCCAAATTTACACCGTTCAAGATGATGCAAGATGGTGCAAATCTACACCGATGGATCATGATGTTATGAAACGAGTGCTGGGGAGAGATGTTACAGCCGACGACTTCGATGAATTCTCAGACGATGAATTGAGCCCAGAAGAGCTTCAGATGACAGTCGCCACAGAATTGACTCTACGGTGGATATACGATCAAGTGAGGTTCTAAGTGGGTTAGAGAGTTCATTTGAGAACAGGTTAAAGCAGGAAATCATAAACCAGTTACCAAACGAGCCTTCTTTGATGGGATGTCCCCACACTGCGCTCTCAATCGATACGTCTCACCCAGAGATATAATCTCTTTCTTACAAGTGCAGGTGTGTCTTGTCTGATGATGCACCTGCTGAACGATTCAGAAACTGATTACTGTCCACAACGATACAAGAGACATCACCTTCCACCGAGCAGCGATAGCTTCCGTCGATCCAACCCATGGCTTAGACATCACACAGGAGACGAAAGACCTCTTGTCACGTTCTTCTTTAACTTCCAATTCCGTTTCGAATTTTGACGATCTTGTTCAAGCTTGCACCAAGGTAGATCATCAACATATAGCCGTGTTGACTGAGCTCAGACCATCTTTTGGTTACAACAGAACACGTCAGTTCCCTCCAATTATCACGAGTTTGCTCATCAGCTGACTCCCTTCTGTTCTGTGAGAAGGTTCGTATCAGAACAGAGAGTTATGGACAAAATGGTGGACAGCGAGCTCATCTTCGTCGTCGAAGGTGCCAGGATCACGCACCGCGGTTCCGAAGAGGTGAACTAACACGTGGTGAATGCCTCCTGAAGAGAGTAGGCTCGCAGAATGGAGAGAATGAGCCGAGATAAGACTTACACGAACCAAATCAGAAACATTCGGAGAGAAGCTGAGACGACATCGCAAGTCAGCCGAGACGGTGAACGAGAAGAAATGGTTTCGAGAGAGGATCCTGAATGGACCACCTTCGTGGTGATCAGTCCAAAGGGTGAATACTGAAAGTTAACTGTGGCTGAACGATCGGTAGGAATTGAATTCGTGGAAGCAGCATCGAAGAGAGGAAAGATGAGCAGGAGGCACACCGTCCTGGTCAGCCTGCTCTTCTTCTCCTTTGCTCTTCTGTTCTTCCTCGTCGTACCCCTCTTCTTCATTCCCCTCATGCAGACACGTTAAGGACATCACGTGTTTATTTTCGATTCAATAGAATAACCGTACCCTTTGACAGAGATCTGTCTGGGTGAAACGGCTTGGGTTACAGCCGAAGGGCACAATGCATTGACTCTTCGAATGAGATTATCCCTCGTCATCTTCAGTTCGTCTTGCTCATCCAGCTGTTGCGTCAACTCCAGCGACAGCTCTATCTCGTGTCAATACTCTCCCCTTCTATTCTCCTCTCACCCGTGATGGTGCTCATGAAATAACGAGATAGATTGCTCAACTCCCTTCCTGACATCTTCATCCCTCCCTCTGTCCTTCATCAGACCTCTCGCTACCTACGCGATGACTCACGGTGATCTATGAAGAGCTTCCTGACGAAGCGATATGAAGAAGTGCCAGGAGAAACGGGAGCAATGGGAGAATCCTCTTTGCCCCCCGATTTAGTGAGAACGGCCTCTATGTTTGGAGCATTTCTCATGTAGTGGGGTGATTTAGACAGATCCTCCATGGACATCTCATTGGCCAGGGCTCTGTACTTCTCTAACTCTTGGAACAGATCAGAATGACTCGTCGTCTGCATGACCTGTGGCATCTCAGCATGGCGTATCATCGATGGCTACCTTGAACATCACGTGACCCAGTGTGGTGGTTACGATCAATTGAAATAGTTCCAAGGCCCTGGAGATGTTCTTGAAATCTTCGTGAGATCTCCAAGTGTGCATCAAGAGTTCCTGTTCACGTCATCTCAAGACATCGCATGAGACATTGCACCTCTAATTGTGATACATACTGTGGAATCCTCTTGAGAGGAGCTACGATGTCCATTCGTATGGAGCTCTCCTTCAGATTGGTCGTTTCCATCAATTTCCTGAATTGAGGATGGTCAGCGGGCTTCTCGAACCGATCGATGGTCTCCTCGAAATGGGTGCAATATCCAACGTAGACATCATCTAACGTGGGGGCCTATCCAGGGTCATCTTCTTTCAGGTGAATCACTCACCATCTTGATCAAGACATCACCGAGTGACTGCTCGTTGCTCCATTGGTTCACTCGTGTGGCCAATGATTCGAGCAACGTCTTGTGTACGTTGTAGATCTATCCTCTCGTCATGTTCCGCTCGTAGTGAACATTTCACCTGCTGTACGTGATGGAAGATGATGAGCGTGTCGTCGTCTTTCGATGTCTCGATGGTTCCCGTGTATCTCTGTTCACACTCAGCGTTTATTCAATTTGAATCGATCGATGAAGAGGATATCACCTGTACAATTCCTTCTAACGTCTTGACGAATTCAACTTCACTGTTGTAAATGTCCTTCACGATCCAATTTCGGGTGACCAGATAAGCCGTTCTATCCTCAGGTGACTACCGGACGATCAGTCTCTCCACACGATTCAATCAGTCACTCACCACGGCAGATATGTCCATAGGTAGACTTTCCTCGTCGAAATCGAAATCGTAAGACGATGGCCTATAATTCCGCGTGGACGAGCTCGAATGGGTCATTCTGTGTGGGGTCACCTTCTTCCGTCTTTGATCTCACCTCAATATGGTATCCATCATTCGATTCTGTATGGAAGGACAGAATCGATTCAGAGAGCCAAACTTCTCTTTGATATTGTAAACCTGTTGCGTTTCAATAGAAATAGAACAGTCTGACTCACTTCTGAATGATTCTGTCTTTCCCTGTCGATCTCTTGGTTCAGCTTTATGTACACCTCAGAGTGTGAGATTCTGTCATGTAGATCATCGTTCTCTGTCTCTGCCTCTGTGAATGAGGAAACGTTCTTCGTCTTCTCTTGAATCGTTTTCTTTATCTCCTCCTCGTCTAATGAGAAGAAGGGTGGTGTAGTCTGTGTCGATCAGGCGATGAATGGTAGATTGCATAGATCCATCATTATGAATGGTATTTACATATAACTATATTCGTACAATGATGATGATAATAGGATGTGACGAAATAAAGAATGACTCACCTTGGGTCTCGCCGTTGGCTTGGGAGTAGAAGCATCCTCGACTGAGATGTCTGAATCGAAACCTCCAAAATCAGCTTGGAAGTGACTTCCACCGCCATCCTCAAAATCTCCAAAATCATCACCACCGTTGAATGTTCCCGTCTGTTCATTCGAGAAATCTGCGTCGAAGGAGAAATCAGATTGTCCATTCAATGTGATGGTCGGTGCTGTGATGATCAGTGAACCGTTTCTGCACCATCTCACCCATTGCACTGGGAGGAACTTGAGAGGAGGATCCCTTTTCATCCCTCGGTTCGTCTTCGTTGAAATCGAATGAATCTCGGTCTGGCTCTCCTCCAGCATCGTCAAAGCTAAAAGAGAAGTCTTCTACTGCCTTTCCCTCCTCTGGTTTTCGCTCGACTTCTTCCGTTGGAGGTGCATCGACATTCTCATGTGATGTCCCAGATTGCTCAAAATCTTCGTCCTTCTCCTCATCTTCGTCTTCTCCCACTGCAGGTGGTTCCGGTTCTTCTGAATGGATGGAGAGAGTCGAGTCATCTCTCTCTTTTGAATGATGGAATTCCTCTCCTATTGTTTCTGGCACAGTTGTCCTCGTCTTATCAGATGATGTGGTGACATCTTCATCTGAAGACTGCAATCCTTTGCCTACTAGGATTTCCTGCTCCAAAGTATGGTTGGCATTTGTGTCTTCGAGCAGATCGTTCGTCGTCAGTGCCTCTTTCGTCTCAGAATCTTCTGTAGTAGGTGGAGAAGAATGAGTGGCTATTTGTTCTGATTCATCATTTAGATCAGCTGTGCTTGATTCTTCCCCAGCGGGTGTGTCCTCATTCACCTGAGACAAAGTCAATCACAAGCGACAATCAGGATTCTCTGGTTTAATCACTTCATGATGCTCTTCTTCTGTTTGGTGTATCTTTTCTCCCTCGTCCATCGTTTGTCTCATACGCGTGTGTGTGGATAAATGAGATTTATTCGTTGTAGTCAGATTCGGATTTTGTCGCGCCTCACGGGGTGAGTGCTCGAGAGTATCACGTTCATCATTGTCTCTATCTCATCATAATGACCTAAGTGCTGTGAAGATGTTCTCTTCGAGCAGTTCTACTAAATTCTAAATTTAGATAATAATTTCTTTACGATCTACATTGCTGCACCGTTAGCCTCCCCCTTATTGCGAATATCGAAGCTATCAGTATTCAGGTCATAGAATGCTCACAACATGAAGGACACCATACGTTTGGAGATATCTTCGCTCATGCGGAGACAGCCTCTATCAGAGACCGTCTTTGTCATGTCGAGTGCTGGCGCAGGTAGGTCAATGTGGTCGAAGGGGGAGTGTTAATTATACCAGAATCATTTCTATCTGATAAAGGAAATGGCTGCTTCCTCCTGAGAATAGATCCCAACGTGACTGTTGAAGAGGACCCACCGTGAGTATTTCACTATATTATCATCATTTGAAAGCTGTATTGGAATGATGTTGATGTGATGTGCAGTCTCTTGGCTACGTTCAGGTTTCGTGAGAACATACGAAATAGTGTGCTTCCCTTCTATAAAGGGAAATATCTCAGGACTGACCGAGATGGTGTGAAGGTTTATAAGCTGGAGGGTCAAGTGTGGCGGCAAGCAGTCAAATTCGCTCAAAGCTCAGCTGAGTTTTTCCCTTGTCTGCGAAGATTTCTGCTAGAAGCGGCCATCAACAAGAATTTCTTAGGTGAGCCATCGTCATCCATCGCAGCTAAATATCACAGAATCCGATCTAAGGGAAAACGAAATCAAAAACGAATTGCAATACAGACAATTTGTCGTTTATCCCTCCGGGGGCTCTGTGAATATCATCCAAGAAACACCAGAAGGATCGCGATCTGTGAGTGGCATGAAGGTATTGATCAACTCATCCGTACAGAGCATGCAGATCACAGTAGATATACCCGAGTGCATCATCCATCTGTCAGACGGAAAAGGAGATCACAAGAGGCCATTGGACACAGATACCTTCAACAGCCTTCTCCTCGATTTCTTACAAGTGGACCAAGACGAAGAATACTTGACTCGAGCTGTTCTAGGATACAATCCACAAGACATTCACGCCGACTGGGGGGATTCGGCTGCTGACGGGAATTCATTTCCGTCACAAGAGGTGATCGATTGAACGTGAGTCATGTGCTGAAGAGACGTTAGAAAGAGGATGGAACGATACTGTCCAAGTTCAGAATGATCCAGATGCTGAAGATGAGAGACTCTGGGGGAGGACAACAGACGGATGTTCAGACATTGAGAGCCATATCGAATGATATTAAACAGAATTCGGATGTAGAGACCAAGATGGGATGGATCAATCGAGGCATCATTCAGCCTTTGGTTTCGGTGAGGAGATGAAATGTCACATTGTAGCGGGTGTTTTTTTGACACAACCGACAGCTCATCTGCGAGAGGGCTGATGAGAGCGACCAGACACAACAACTGTGCACAGAGGTGAGATATAACTTCAGATGATTCATCGATCTGATCGTTACGAAGATATTCGTTCTTCTTCTAAAAGACAACTTCGATGGATGCAGGAGCGCTGCCTTCCCTTTATTCAACCATTTCGAGAATCATGTGGAATGTTTAGGTATGTCACAGTTATTCGCAGTCCTCGTGCGAGTCGATCCCTTCCGCAACGTGAGCATTTGCACATCACTCCGACTGAAAGAGAAAGCTCTTCGTGGAAGAGTCAGGCGTGGCCAGGATGTGTGAGATTTATCTCAAAACCAGCGTCATACTGTTAGGAGCACCCACCATCAACAGCATGGGGAGATTAGGAGAGGATCACACACCTTTCACCCAGAAGCTCGACAGCAGCGGCGCTCATGATGATGACAACACGGAAGAAGAGTTCATCGAACCTTCGTACGAAGACAATCCACTCGAAGAAGGTGAGTGGAACATGCCACCACCTCTGACATGTACAGGTTTCATTCGCCAAGACAGAGAGATCCCCTCACCGTCACCCACCAACAGTGACAAAGAGACGAGCATCGGTGGTGGTCTCAGTGGATTCCATCCCATGAGTCTATCGGTACCTAACATGGGTGCCCTGAAGAAGCCTGCCATACCCCTCCTCGTCCTGCCCAAGAGAGCAGAGACACCGACGAGGACCAGATCTGCCAGAAGAGATACCATGAGCCTAAGGGTGCCCAATCATCCACCGGAGACGGAGGTAAGGCAGAACAGTGCCACGAGGGAATTGAAGCTGTTGGCCACGAAATTGGGAGAGACATGTGAGTTGATGTCTGTAGATGAACTGATCGGGGAAAGACATGTCATCTGATCTGACGGCTCTGCTGTCGTTCAAACAGCTGAGCGACGACAAGAAGGGAGATCAAGAAGACAGGAGACTGCCATCCATACAGCCCGAAGAGGCCATCGGAGCCCAGAATCTCCTCCATCCCTACGTCAGAAAGTTCAGAGAGTCCACTTGCTACAAGATCAGGAGCAACATCCTCAGGCTGCTAGGTCACATCTTCACCGATGAATTGGCCATCAAGGTAAGAGGCTCACAAACCATCCTCTGATCATCACAGAAATCTTATTCTCCCGTCAACCTCTTGTTCTCCGAATTGATGGTCAGCCACAAAGAGAAGTCTCTCAGCAGCGACGAAGAGTTTCGAAGTCTGATCTACAAGGTGAAGATCAACGCCCATCGTGATTCTCTCGATCGATATCTCTCCCAATTGATGGGGTGAAGGTATTATCACCCTACGCCGAATCGGTGGAGAACTTCTACAAGAATGAATGGGAGAGCTACACGAGGGACATGAGTTTGGAGAGACGAAGGAACGTGCTGAGAAAGACGGACAAGATGATCTGGAGACTGGAGAACAGGATGTCATCCATGCTGAGGGATGGCACCCTCAATCCCAGCATACGATACGTCTTCATGGTCTTATCAGGATACATCAAGCACTGCGGTACCTCCACTATGGTCAGACAGGTCTTGGAGGTATCAGGTTCCACTTTGGTGCAGATCAAAGAGGCCATAACCTCTATGATCAAAGTGGGAGAAGTCAACATCGATTCCATCTGGTCCTTCCACTCCTTCTTGGAGGTGATTCATCTGATTTCATATTCATCGTGGAAGGATGATGGGTGAATGAGATGTCAATCGAGACAGGTGATGGATGAACTGGCCATGCAGAATCGATCGGATAAGTTTGACGAATGGTTCGTCCAGCTGTTCTTGTGCAGGGAGCCCTTCCTAAAGGCAATGAAGGAGTTTAGCATACAAGTGATGCTCAGTTCCGAACTGAAGGAGAGGTTATTGGAGAGGGACAAGAACGGTGAGACCATTCGGCTCTTCCGTCTCGGCCTCGTTCGTCACATTGGGGTGAGCCTATCCTCTATTCACATGTCTATGAGCAATAGGATCATGCGGTATGACATATCTATGATGAATCACCACGTAGATATTCAAGTATATCATCAGGTGTGCGTGGAACTATTGAAGAGAACGTCACCTGCAGAGAAGACGGAAAGTTTCATGCAGGAGAATCTACAACAATTCAAATCACGTTGGGCCTCCCTGGATTTCCTCCTCCAACCCGTGAGATCCATCCCTCATCGATATCATGGACCACAACGATGATTGTGTGAATCCATCTAATGGTACAGCAGAACACGGGAGTGTTTTGGGAATTCATAACGGCAGAGAATGCCTTCGATAACTTCATAGTCAAAGTGGAGATCTACCAGCTACTGGTGAAGATCTTCCGAATCAAGAAGATGCCCTTCCTCAAGAAACGAATCTACGTCGATTCTTACATCGGGTGAGTCGTCGGTGTCCATCGTGTGATCTGACGCCAGCAGTCTTCATTACCTCAGCTTCATCAAACTATACAACAACTACAACTTGGATGCACCTACCCTTCAGCTGTGCGGGCTGCACTTGAGTGCCCTCCTCTCCTTCGCCACGGTCTACAATCAGAACAAGATCACTCTCAAGTTCTATCAGCTCCGTGCCATGGATTTTCTCGTCAGGGAGCTCAATTTGGAATATGAGGCCAGATCCAAGGCCGAGAGAGACCAGATGGCAGCTCAGAAGGAGAAGCAGAGGGAGGAGGCGGCACGAAAAGAAAAGGAGAGAGAAGAGGTAGAGAAGGCACGGGAATCACCGCCTCAGCCCGAATCCAAGAGCCTCACGCACGGGACGAACGGTGCACACGCCAAACCGGCCTTGAAGATGGGATCCTTTCCGAAGCTCAGCTTGACGGGAATCACCAAGACGGATCTGGCCAATGCGAATGGAAGCATGACTCCCACCTCCTCACCTCAGTTGGAGAAGAAGCCTCTCATGCCCAAACTCACTCTGGCCGGTGAGCTTCGTTCTTCTTCTTCACTGACAGTTCAAGGCATCACCAAGACCGACGTCTCTCAGAACAGCACACGCTCTTTGAATCTGCCACCGCTCGGCAGCACGTCAGAGACGATTCATCCCAGTGGCAGCGACAGTGCGAGTGGAGCGACGATGAAGGGACTTCCTCTGAAGATGCCAAAGTTGTCTCTGGTTGGCATCACAAAGACGGACCAAGTGGCCGTTTCGACACCCACCAAGATCATCGAGCCATCTCACGAGGTCACAGGTCTCCCTATCAAGGTCATACCCAAGCTCACCTTGAAGGGGATCTCAAAGACCGACAAGTCCACCTCACAGAGCGAAAAGACCATCTCGGAGAAGGTGGAGAAGGTGAGGAGAGAGGAGGGATGGTGTGTGACGGAGACAGACGGAGGGGAGAAAGGAAGAGAAGGAAGAAGAGAAGAAGGAGGAGAGAGCGACGTTCCAACCACTGGAAGACAGAGCCTTCTACTTGGAAGAGAGAAACAAGAGGAAGCTGTACTTCCACAAGGAGGTCCACATCTCCATCTTGCTCTTGGTCTTCAATCTCCTCTTTGCGGCCAAGTGAGAGACTTGCAGTTGTCATGGTGACTGATGAGAGCAGCAACACGTTATCTTCCATGTATTGTGACTCTTACCCCCTTCAGAATCGAAAGCTAAATATCTTGTTTATACTTCACTTGCGTATCCTTTCGATGAGGAGGGAATGGGAAACATTGACTTAACCTGTAGACATCAATCATCCCATGAACGAAGGAGTCATCTCAGAATTGTACTCACAGATCATCAGCCATCACAGCCGTCCCTGTTATATCCTTCTTAAGCTATTATGCACTAAGCTATTCCAACCTTCTATGTACTCCGACTTTGCTCGCATCGGTGCAGGTGAGGAGAGGAAGAGTGGTACACAGTTGACCACAGCAGGTGCTTACGGGAGTGTATACAGAGCCTGCGTGGCACACGATGAGAAGTTTAAAGTGGCAGTCAAGCTGTTGTCACTTCCTAGATCCATACACGATCGATCCGCTCTATTTGATATCTTCACCGAGGTAAGTTGACACGAGGATGCATGATCCTTCACAGATTTACATATCTATATGTTATGTATAATTGGATTTGCCTCAGCACTGAGATGATCAGGTCTCTATCTTGGACAAATACAAGCAGGACCCCAGGGGATGCTTCTTGTACGACTTTGGAGTAGATCAGGAGAATTACTGGTTGGTGATGAAATTGTACCGCATGAACTTGAAGGAGTGGAGACTCAAGCAGACGAAATCCCTGGCCGAGAATCTTCCTCTCTACTTGAACATCTACACCTGCATCTTGAACACGGTCATCTTCCTCCCGGATAACAGTGAGTCGATGAGAGAGAAGAGGAATGACGATAGAAGGGGTGAACCACTACGATCTGAAGAGCGAGAATATACTCATCGACACACTGTGGTCATCTATGTCGGACCAAGACATGTACAACCAATCCAACGAGAGACCCAATTTCCTCTCTCTCCTGGGTGATTTTGGAACATCCAAGATGTATGCCACGGAGAAGGAAGGGTTCACTACCAGAAACAGAGGAACAGAGGTGCATGGATGACTGAATGAGGAGTGACGTGGATGTAGGTGATCAAGAGCCCCGAGATGCTGAAGATCGCCTATGCCAGTCAGAAGACGAACGATTCGTACGATCGTAGGAAGAGGGTGGGAGCCAACAGCGCGAGCGATGTGTGGTCCCTGGGCTGTCTCTTCTTTGAGCTTCTGACGGGTGAATTCCTCTTCAACGATGATGACTTTGCTCGTTTCTTCACCATGGTCACCTCCCCTGATGTTGTGAGTACCCCACATACATAAGAATGTGCATATACGAATACATGTGTACGAATAGATATACATGTAGAGGAGGATGAAAGAGTGATGGAGGATAGGAATTAATACCTAGAGAAAAGAAATCACTGATCAATAACAATCCGGAACTGATCGAATTCCTGGAATTTGTCCTCATCCGTAACCCCGTCTTTCGCCCCACCATCTTGGATGTCATACAACGCTTCATGACTGTCCGTGGTGACTTCATGTCTAAGACTCTGTGCGTAGATATCCTCTCTATCCTCCTACAATACTATCATCCTATTCCTCTGTATTGTCATCCTCATTTCACTTGTCTCCTCCATCTCACGTCCTCTTACATCATTCTCGTTCTAACAAATGGAACAGCCCACCGGCATCGACGTATGTGAAAGCGAAAGCAAAGGCACAGAGAGAGAATGTGAGTGAGACATTGAACCGAGAGAGTGAATGTGACAGGTGGCCTTCAGTGCTCAGGCTGTCCCAAAGGAACATCCTGAAGTAATGGACGACGATTCATCGGGTGACACACCCGTCTACGTCACCCTCACCCCTCAACTCTGTATTGGTAATTGGGCCGCTTCTGCAGACAAGCCATTGATGAAGAGAAGACTACAAGTGAGAGGAGGAGAGGAGGAGAGGACTGACGGTGATAGATCTCCCATCTCGTCTACATCAGCCCACACCGAGCCCCCCACAGCGATACCTACGTCACACTGAACGTGAAAGAGGAAGAGGAGCAGTCTGACATCCTCTCGCGATTGGATCAAGTCTATTCGTTTGTGAAGAATGCCATCTCTCGGGGAGGAAGGGTATTCATCTCCTGCTTGAATTTATCCTCTGCCGCCGTCTGGGCTATCGGTGGGTCATTCATCGTCACGCCGCTGAGATGGTCAGGACCTCTCATGTCGGCCAATTCTTGTTCGTCGTTCGAGGCTTATCTGATGCTGCGGGAGAAGAACTACAAAATCAGACCTCCGCAGTGGATGCTGCAGGGAGCGGTGAGATGGGAGGAGAAGTCAGAGCAGATCATGTCTGTACATATGAGTTTACATCAATGCTCTTGTGGTGCTACCATCTTCAAGACCTTCGCTCCTTTCGACCAGGAGACTCAGCCTTGTCAGTGCAGGGTGAGACAAGAGATCTTTTAGCGATAGAATGAATACGTGCCAAGAGACAGAATAAGAAGACAATTCGTGTGAAGAAATAGAATAGAACAGGATGATACGTATGAAGAGACAGAATGGATGGCTCATAAGTGAACAGGAGAACCAGAAGGAAGACTGTCCCAGTGTGGTGGGGTGTGCCGACTTCTTAGAGGACATGAATAGAAAGTATCACTGCAGAGAGAAAGGGATATCCTGGGGGTACACAAGACTCTCGAACGTGGGAAAGGGATACGAACAGAAGACCATTGGACTGCAATCCACGAGGGGAAGGAGATTGAGAAAGATCTGGGTCATCTACCGCTGCAAGTCGTGCCACTTTTTAACGCATGCGATCAAGATAGGACACAACAACAAGTCAGAGGGTATCATTGCCATCGTCACCAACTTCCCCATCGAAACCCAACCGAGATTATAAAAAGAAATTGCGCTTTGTTTGTCCAGTGTTCGGTGCTTTACCTTTCCTCCATCTCCTATTTTTAGACCGATAAAAAAATATAAGGAAGAGCAAAGCAACTGGAACATGTCTGAGACGGTTCAATTCATCGTCAATGCACTTAATAATGAGCCCTTTAAGAAGTCGCTTACGTTAGTATCATTCGATAAGAAGGCCGGGCTGGAGTTAGTGGCTTTGGTTCAGGCGGTAATGGAGGAGATCAGCACAAGTCAGAAAGTCAACATCAGACAAGAATCACCTGATGTTACAGCTCAAAGAATGGTGGACTTCTTGTGGCTTCTTAAATACAAGTCTCCAGTTGGTGATCCGTAAGTCGACTGCAGTCTCCTCATCCTGATATGATTAATAGGTTCATCTTCAAACAGGGTCTGACGGAAGGTAATCGTAAAGTGGTCTATCCTCTTCTTTCGTGGATGTTACAGCGCATCCCCGAGCTGCGGAAAAGAGCCTACCTCGCCAAATTTCTGCTGAATTTTGAGGTTCCAACGGACATGGTCCAAGATGAAGGTACGTTGAACGACACGACCTAATAACGAAGAGCAGTTTACTTGGAATTCAAGCAGAGACAAAACGACTTTAAAGAAGTCCACAAAGCGGTGGAGAGAGTTCGATCCTCCGGATTCCAACCGAGTGATATGAGAGGAGCACTTGCCGAGCTAGAAAAGCAGAGGGAAAAGCTTTTGGACAAGTTAAACTCGGCCAAAAAGAAATTAGATCGACAGCCTGACCGACAACAATTGTTGGATGCTGCCAAGAATCTTCGCACAGAAGAAGAAGAGAAAGAAAAGTTAGCCGCCAGGTAAAACAATGAATTGCACAAAAGATGACATAGGAACAGTATAGTAGAACAGCAAACGCACCTCACTCAAGTTGACATTCGACTATCTGCAGAGCAACAAAAATTGAAAGAAACCCAATCCGCCAATAGTGATGGAGGAATTATGGCTCAATTGAACCGATTGAGGGAGAATGTGGAGAACAATGGCTATCTGATGAATCAACTCCCACAAGAGAAGGCAGCCAAACAACAATGGGCTGAGAGTCTACGGAAGGTGAGCGTTCGCAGAGGAAGATGATGTGAGCTGATGAACCAGGTTTTGAATGAACCTGCACTGAGCGAACAAGAGCGACAGAGAATGCAGCAACAGATCACTGCCCTCAGAAACGATATCAAGAATCTGACGACCAAGAGAGATTCTTCTGCAAAGTGAGCAACACTAGATTCTATAACTCACACCCTCTAGCAAAGTAGACGATAAGCTGGCATTTTATCGCCAACAATACAATGCTGTAGATAAGAAGAAAAAGGAGAAGGAGCAGGCTCTGCATGATCTATACGAAGAGAGGAAAGAGTTACAGAACGAATATGCTGAGAAGGAGAACAAATTGGAACAGCTGAACCCTGGAAAGGTGACGTGACATGGTCATTTTACCCGTGAAATTGACATCTATCAGATTTTGCGGGGAGAGGCGCTGGAGAGATACGTACAGGATCTACGAAAGAAGACCACTGTGTATAAGAAATATAAGGCAGAGCAAAACATGATCAAAACGGAGGGAGGCATTCTCGCTCGTACACTGGAGATCCTTCAAGCAAAGGAGAGTAAGGCAAAGGCTGCGCTTGAAAAAAATATCCTTTCTATCAATCATTTAGGGTCCTGTTATTATCTTAACATGACGCACTAGAAACAGAAAGGGGAATTCGTGGACATCAAACTACACAAGAGAGGCTGGAGAATGTGAGGCTTAAACGAGAAGTATCCTGACTTTCGATAGATATCGCAAGCGAAGAGTGACCTTGATGCAGACAAGGCTGAGAGTCTGGACGAGATATCTAAACTGGTGACGGAAATTAACAATATCACCAAATCTAGAAAGGCTAAATTAGCGCCTCAAATCAAAGCATTACGACAGATTCGTAGTGAACACCAGGAGGTGAGATCAAAAGAAGGACGACTTATTGTAACAATTCACAGCTCGAGACGGACTACAAAGAGAAGAAGGCGATTTATGAGACATCAACAATGGGACTCCAGAGTGAGTCGGAACGAGCAGAGCAGGAGAAGATGGCTCTTCAAGAAGAAGCTCATCGTGAGGAGTCGAGGTGATAATTTCTGTTGGTAATTGCTCAATCTCTCAGGTTCCATTACCTGAACTGTATGGATCTGATCCTAAACATGAACATGCACAAGGCCAACGCAGGAGCTGATGGAACTGGGTCCACGTTCAAAGAAATTTACGAGAGAGCAACAGCTGAACAAGATGCTGCCAGTAAGACTCTGAGGGAGCAACAGAGAGTGATCAAGGAGACTTACGAGCCGAACAAGCTACAGATCGAGATGTTCTCTGATCTCAAGAAATTGTTGAAGGTCAAACTGAAAGTACAATCCCATAGGGATGGTTCATTGCAGGTGATTGATCGGATCCCCTTTCCATTCATATGATGAAATCTACATATCTCCAATTGTGATGACGAACAGAGTGATTTTCAGACCGATTGGTCGAGCAATCCTCGTCGAGGTCAATTTCATCGAACTCCATCTGAATTTTTTGTTAAGAGCGAGGAACCAGACCGGCTTGTACTCTAGTGGGTCTCTTTAAGGCACGTGGCTTCCGTACCCACTGAATGAATATTTGTATGGTGTTTTCCTCTGTATCTACTCTGCATTGAAGACAACAAAAGGAGACAATTCAAGAGGGTGTGATGTTTAATTGTCTTAATATGTACTCCAGTACCCTCTTTCCAAACTGCTCCTTCATATCCAACATCTTAGGTATGGTCTCATTGTCTAATTTTGGAAAGAACTTGGAGTAAAACAGCTCCATCTCCGCCTCTTCCTTCTGTCCTTCGTTCTCGTACTCCTCCATCTTTCTTGTAATCACCTGCTTGTAAATCAAGTCGCTCTCATCAAGTCCACAAACCTCCACAAAAAAGGGCGAATCATTCACGTTCCCAATCAGTAAATTCAGCAGCCTCTGAGGGTGATGGTCGACAGCGTATAATAGAACGTCCATCAACTGATCGATGTTCAGTTCTCTCACTAGAACTGAGGCCAATGAGACCTGTGGAAGGGTCAGTGACTCATGAGAGACTGTAAACCCACAGGAATACCATACGAGATGCCACAATGCTGATTCGAACCAAGGAGGATGGCTTCCGTCATCGTGGCTGATGATGAGTCAGGCGTATGAGAGAGAGAAGGATTGACCTGCATCTGTGAACGAAGGAAGAGGAGCCATAGTCCGATCTCTCTCGAAGTGATCGAGGGCATATTTCCTCTGCGAGGCAAGAACATTCTCCGTGATGTACTTCAAGTGGAATAGTTCTAAACCGGGATGAATGGGATGCTCCTCCACACTGCTCTTCCACCAAAAATTGACGGCCACCGTACACGGTGATGAGTCCACCTTTCTTCGTCAGTGATATCACACAGCGTGGATCACCTGATGCCACCATCCCCCTGAATCAAGTCAAAGGTGTCTCACATAGGTTCATACCTGGTATCAAGATCGCATCTCCAGGGAGGCAGGTGAAGTGAATGGGTTGGGATCGATTGAACTGTGGATACTTCTGATGATCGACATTGTGCACATCCACTAGACTGTGGTTGGTGGATGATCCTGTGATGCTCTCTACCTCAATCAGTTACATTCTTTGTACAGTGATACCTGGGTACATAGACAAAGACTGATTGGGATGATATAGGGTGATACGCTTACTCCCAGCCAGAACGCAGAGTATATTATCCGATACATCGTAGTGGAGATTACTCTTCGTCTCTAAATTTCCCATCCAACTAGGTGAGATTGTCAATTTGTCTCATTTTCATTCACCTCTCACAGATTGATGCTATTCAATTTTTCTGTTGGAATGCATTCTATCATCCTCAGCTCGGATTTCGATCGCTTGCATCACCAGGTGTTTCGATCAGATCCATGAAAGAGGATAAGGGTCCTGTGGATCCATTGATATCATAAATAGGGCTCTGACAGAGATAAAGGTGATCGTCTTCCTTTGGTGTGGATTGCGTTCTCTATTCAAATCGTCAGAGTTCGACTTTCAATTCACAAACCTCTTCGTGGGTTGTATCGAGCATCGATTGAATAAAAGACGAGGTATCGATCGATACGATTTGTTTACGGCGCAAGCCACCGAAGAATGAACTACTATTAGAGCGACAAACCTCTATCTGTGTGTTTGATTGAAAGAAGTGTGACTGCAGAAGCTTGGCTGTTAGCATCTCTTCCGAAGAATTGAGATGCATCTCCTTTAGTTTTGCTCGCTCCTCAAACCATTTCCAGTGCGCACAGATCTGTTTGAAAACAACTGGAGATGATGCATTTTCTGTTGTTTTTTCTGGTCTCCTCCTCTTCATTCGTGTTTCGCTCCTTTGCGATCTGATCTTCGGTTCGTGACAACTTTTTACAAAGAGCCCGTCCCGGAAAATCGATTGATCCGTAAACCGAAACACAAATCAACCATGTCCAAAGCGGCCCTTCCATCATTCAAGTTCTCCCAAATCACAGATGTCAAAGACAAAATCGTATTTGTATCTGGCGGAGCGAAAGGGATTGGCTTGATGATAGCTCACGGTGTTTGATATCATTTGAAAACGTTCTTGACAAAGGAAGCATATGTAATTCATGGGGCCAAAGTCGTCATCAGCTCTCGAGATGAAAAGACTTGCACCGGTGTCGCGGAGGGTCTGACCAAACTTGGTCCTGGTACCTGCTATTCTCTTGCTGGGGATTTATCGAAAGATTCGGAATGCAAAGTAAGTTGGCGTGTTAGGTTGAATGCAGAGAATGATTACACCAGAGAGTGGCTGAAGAGCTGGCAAAAAGAGAACAACACTTGGATGTGCTCATCAATAATTCTGGTGCAAACTGGGGCGAGGAGATAGAAACGTAAGTGCAGACAAAACTCTCTTTATAATAGATGAACTATGTAGGTACCCTAGTACAGCCTTTGACAAAGTTATGTCTCTCAACGTTAAGTCCGTCTTTTTGTTGACTCGATATCTTCTGCCTTTGCTAGAGAAGGCTGCTGAGAAGAGTAAAACCCCTGCATCTGTTATCAATATAGGTTTGTATTAGGATATCTTACAACAGCTGATACTCGTCCAAGGTTCAGTTGATGGCGTTCGCGTGCCTGGTTTAGAGACATATGCATATTCTGCAAGCAAGGTGAAACGATTTGGAGACAGATTATCACTGACTAAGCCATAATCAGGCTGCTGTCCATCAGTTGACACGTGTGATGGCATCACAGCTTGCGAAGAGGAAGATAAAAGTGAATGCCATAGCAGGTAGAAGCATTCCATTTAATCAAGACACTCATCAGAAGTCACAGCTGGTCCTTTTGATACAAAGATGATGGCACACGTGCTATCTCAATTTCGAGATGAAGTATCTGCTAGTGTGCCTCTTGGTATGTAGAGAACAACATCTTGAAATCAAACACACATCTAATTTGTGCAGGACGAATTGGAAATTCTATTGATATTGCCTCTCTTACTCTCTTCCTGGGCTCTGATGGTGAGTAGAATCACAGCCCTGAAGCGAGTTGATCTTTTTTAGGCTCTCAGTGGTTAACAGGAGCCATCATACCTCTAGGTGAGCAGACATTCAATACCCATATCTTACTTGTTCAGACGGAGGTATACTGGTCTCTTCTAATCTTTAATTCCTGAAAAGAGAAAGGACAAATATAATATAACCACAAACCTTAGGGCAGACCCATTTATCTGTGATTCATGGTCATGATCAGTCTGCAGACATATTTCCCGCTGATGAATGATCTGACACATCTGTCATGACACATCAACTGACATAATAGGTGTGTTATGCCTGTTTGTGCGTAGAGCAGGGAAACAATGATGTTATGTGCCGACGCTCTGGCTATGGCTATTCTTGATGGCTCCAACCACATTCTACCCACTATTCAATGGAAGCTGCTGCTATTAAATTTGAATGAATGAAATACAAATCAACAAGACACCTTGACAGAGGTTGAACACAACAGCTATACAGATCAAAGAGAAAGTGTTAACAGGTGGAATCTCTGCCCCCTCCTTTTTTCTTCTTCTTTCTCCCCCTTTTATTTAATTTATAATTTATATATGTATTAAGAAATATATTCAAGTGCCAGACTGGATACCATACAGCATTGGACCATTGAGAAAACACAAGAAAGCGTAGGAATCAGCAAATGCCAAAGTGGATGTAATTAATGAAGTTTTTACAACCTTGTGTCTCTGTTATGCAGAATTGGTGCAGCAAAATGCAGGTGTGGAACAATCATTTTCTAAAAGATCTCAAGAAGAAAATATTCAGCATCTGGATTATCATACTGTTCAACACATTTTTGAAACACCTCAGGAGGTGTGTGTTTTGCCCACACATTCCAAGAACTGTTTCTTAGGTTCATCAACCAGCTTACCTGCTTACTCTGTTGCTGCCTAGTGATATGATTAGCCTTTACATTAGCTATCAGATATTTATTGTATGCTTGCTGTTTCATGACTGGATTTTCATCTAGAACTACTTGAAATTGTACTTCATCTGCCAACATCTTCTTTACTGCTGGGAGACTGACTTTTCCTGTTTGCTGTCTAACTTGCTCATTCAAGCTGTTGAAATTAGGAAAGCCAATGTGATCAATGATGTTATCTTGCGTCAGATAATTGAGAAGTTTACTGATGGGTAACTTATCAAATTTGGTTCAGTCACTTTGACATTGCTATGACATTTTCAGATTAGTCCATTTTTAGTTTATGATATAATCTGAAATATATAATCTATAAAGAATATCTAAATAATTTCATTAAAAAAAATATGAAGCCTTATATATGAGTGAAAATATCCACAGTGAAGAACATGCCTACTAAACTGTATTACGAACAGAAATATGATCCATACAAACAACTTTTGAATACCAAATGAAGTCAAAATGTCTCAGAGGGAATGTATGATGATGTAATTCAAGACTGTCATGAGGGATATACAAGAGGAGTTCTTTGTACTAAGTTTAAGTTAACCTATTTGACGTAAAAAATCATCCTGATAAATCAACACAGTAGCAAGATACCCATTGCAGATATCAACAATATTAAGGTATACCTTCAAAACAAAATAATAACCAACAGAGAAGTCATGGATACATATGAGATCAGCTATAGAGCATTAAATCACTCACTCTGCTCTGTTACACCCTCTGGAGCTGCCAATGATAGTATTTCCTGTGATAGATAACTCCTGCAATCTTGACCTGATATATCTATAATCTTTTTTGTGACTATGTACACTTCATTAGACCAATTTGGTACTGTTGATTTTGATAATATTGATAATAATTTGATATGTGTTGTTCTATATACTGAGAGGTATTGAGCTGTTTTTTGTTTGATAGTCTTGTTGAACCTTTCTATGATGCCCAAAGGAGTGTAAGGAAATGATGTCAATTGATGTATTCCATGATCTGCACATTGTTGTACCTGACATTTGACATCATTGACAAATTGGAAAACTTGGTGAAAATTCAGTGAAAAGTCAGCAACCAAGAAACACATTCAATGCACATTCATTGAAAAGGAACACCTTGGCTTTCTTTGGTTTGAAATCATTCTTAATAAACAGAGACTCATTGAACTGTTTGGTTCTTATGTGGTGACCATACACCTAACACATATCTGCTTCTGCTGTTTGTATTGCAAGTTGAAACCTAGGTGCCAATTATAAATGGACTGATGAGATGAGAATCTTCAAATATCATCCATTGAGAACTCCAATTCATACACATTATGTCTGCTGGCCTTCTGAATAGACCTTCAAGAGAGTCAGTGTAGTAGAGGGATCTAGCCATATGCTGAGAAGATAATCAGTCACAGTTTTAATTCTTTTATCCCTGTGCATGCTCTATATAAATTATTTTCAATTAAATTACCCAGGTCCTCACTCTTTTGGGACATTGTAGTGTCTACCACAAAAGTGTGGTAGGGTTGGATTTTGCACAACAACAAAACTTCTTTGAACACCTTAAGGTGGTATATTTTATTTAAAATAAAAAAATAAAAGGACATGTTGATTGCCTTGCAAAGGCTTTGGCAGTTGGAGCACCAGGTATTCTTCCTGGACATGACACCATTTCTGCATGTTGCCTCCTATGTTTTTAGGCTGGAGAGTAGCGATGGCCTAGAACCTATTGTTGTATGAGCTTTGGCAGAAGTTATTCCAAGAATAATCCACCAAGAAACTACAAAGCAATACAAAGGTTGTTGCAATGAGGTGGATTTTCAAGTTTCCTCCAAATATTTTGACCTATACGCAGGAGGGCAGGGGAGCCAGACAAATTTCACTGCAATTTACGCTCTGTCAGACTATACCTTCCAACAACAAATGCTGTACAACAACATTGTCAGAGAGTGGAACTGTACCAACGTTTTGAACACACCATGATCCCTGTGATAGTTGAAGTGCTATCAAATCTCAAGATGGCTGTTAACAAGAGTCAGTTTGACATGTACCAGCCAGGACGCATGTGCTCATGGAAACCAGGGACTCTGTATGCTTCAAAGAACAGTTAATGATTCATAAGCTTCCAGTGGAGGTACTGGTATTGGATTCATCTGTATTCTGCTTTGGGTGCATCATATGAAAAGAGGGTATTATAGCAGATTTATCTACAACTAAACACACACTGAATGCTTGCTTCCTGTGATCAGTTTGTAAATTCTCTGCAAAACATTTATAAGCTTTTGTGTGCCCAGAGCATGCATTATACAGACTGGGTGGAAAACACTGCATTCTAAATGATAGTAGCCTTGCCACATAGTGGCATGGCTAACAGGGGCATGTGGGTGGGCCTTGAGTGTTGTGTTTCTGTTGGGTCTGCAAGAACATGCTTTGTGCACTGGACAGACAATATCCTAATGTACACAATAAAGCACTGTGCTTCAGTATGCTGTTCAATTTTGTGGAAATTACAGCACATGAACTGTACAAATTTAGGCAGATTAGGGTGCTATTGGCACACCTGTAGGTATTCTGTTTGCTTTCCTGTAACGAGTTTGAAATGTTTCATCTCACAAGAGTTATAGACAAGTTCAAAATCAACAATTTAAGTCAATCAATATACTAAATGGACAGTTGATTTGGGTTTTCCGGTTGGTAGTCAAATGGTGCATTGAGAATGGATCACTTCTCTCCCAACTACTGGAATATGCACGATAAAAAAATTAGTGATCCAAATGCATGGACACCAACCAGAAAAACCAAATCAGTTTCTAAGAGTTTATTAAAATGCCAGGCCATTTCTACTTCAGTGGCACGTGGATTGAAATCACTAATTGCTCCCATGCACTGATAATGTCTGAAAATAACCTATTCAAATTACTGTTGATTTGTTGAAGATGTGATGCAATCAGATCAGTATACTTGGCCCTCTTGAGCAAAAAGGTGGTCCAGCGCACCATCAGATGGGCTCAAATAGAGAGAGAGAGTCTTAGATGAAGATACAAACAATGGCCTTCCTATGATATCTCAGCCAGGTTTGAGAGGTTACAGCAGAGGTGATATCAATGGCCATTCTTGATGGCGTTATCTTTGCAGGCACTACCCTCTTTGGACATGGATGAGTGATTATGTGTGATGAAGTCAAAAGGTGAGAGGGACGAGTCACTTTTATTGACCAACCTCAGATTCTTCTCGTTCTCTGGTCGTCATGTGACAAGCCTTTGTCACAATCTCTCATGCAGGTCCTTACTCTGCATTGCATAAATTGAGTGTTCCAGAATGATAGATTGAATGCATCCTATCTAGACATGGAGATAGAAGAGACCAGCATCAACAATTGGGCCACATTGGTTGAAGTTGTCTTCAAGACAGTTGGTGGTAATCCAGTAAACTGTTGCCAGAAACAGACAAAGCTGCCAGGGAAGCATTGCTTCAGAGCAACCACAATGCAAGATTATACAGACACCAATACAGTGCTGAACTGATTTAGCCAGACAGATAACGCAATTAACCCTCATATTGCTTCAATGGTGGATTGACCAAGGGATTGTGGGAGATTGATGTCTCATACATGTACCATCCCAAACCATTGCATCCTTGGAACCCAGATAAATACGTGAGGTGGTATGACGGTTGACGCACAATGCATATATCTCAACTATATTCTGATCAGCTGTACTGTCTGTCGGAAAATTACGTAATGAATTCAGGTGAAATTTCGCGTGTTGAACACGTTCCACCCATTCTGGCCAAGCAGCTGATCTCACTTTTTCTGTCAACGCGTGATCATGCACCAGTCTACATTTGCATGAAATTATATCATGAGTACATCATCTCCACATAGTATGGAAGTCTTTCCTCTGTGGGCAGGTCAGGGATAATATTGAGCATATCTTCAACAACGCCTCCATCATAGACTGTGCAAACTTGCTTCATGGCATGGAGCTCAGGTAGATCCATATTGAGCTCACGGAAAAGTGCAAGCTTAGACAAATTCAACAGAAATTGAGAGATGTGCCGCATGTTGGAACACCTACATCAATAAATTACATGTGTATTTGATGACTCAATGGGGTTATTTATGCATTAAAATCCAGTTTTACTTACCTCCAAACAGAGTAGGAGCTGTCTTTTGGAGTCCAAAATTCAAAGTGGGTCTTAAGGTCTGTCTTGACAACAAGTACCAAATGCTCTGACGTAGCCAGACCAAATAGTAGCCCCCAATGCACTGAGAGTCAGTTGATTTCAGCTTTTCCTCATCCTTGAATTCAATCACGACTCGTAGCTGGTGTATGATTGATGCATCAAATCAGAAATATAAGAGGAAATAATACTGTAGATATTTATTATGTTAATTCTTGATAGCCTTGTTGATTATGATGCCCACGACGGTACAAACGACTCTCACCACTGAAACTGCTAGTGTTGCTTGAGTGTATGGATTCCACCAAGATGTTTTTGGAGGGGGAGAGGCTGAGGGCTCTTCTGTCTCCTGTATCTCCATATTGGTATTCATTGTGGTGTCTACCAAATCGCTGCTCTCGTCGTCGGATCCTTTCTACAGTCAATATAAGTGGGAGTTCTTATAAGTCATTCTGTCTTACCTGCTGCTTGAGCTTCTAGTTGTCTGAGTCTATCAATAGATATGATGGTTTCACCAGGATTAACTGTGGGATATCAATAAATAATACAACTAAATTACCAAAAAAACTCTATCAAATCTTTTAGCTGAAAAGACACCCAGGGCCACTGCTATGCAAGCTAGAGCCTGAGAGGCCCGTAGAGGCCCTGGAAACACCACGACGAGAATAAAGAGAATAAAAAGAGAATAAAGAAACCTGAGACTCACCAGGTGGGGACTGGGTGGCAGATTGCTTGATGAAAGCTATCAAATTAACATCTATCTCAGGGGTCCACGTGGTAGCCAGGTCTGGGTGGGCATCCAGCTCCTTCTGAGCCCAGGTCTTCTCGGCCAGAGTTATGTTGAAACCATTGATGCGAGTTCGCATGGTGGGTAAATTGGGATCCGTCATCTTCTACGGAGGAGCCGGAACGATAAAGATGAACCAGTGCAAACCGAGAGGCCAAGCGTTCAGTTCGAGCGTATGAAATTATCTTGAGAATGTTCGAGGAGGCTACAGGATGATAGGGACGAGATCTGATGTGACGGTCAGAAAATGTAAACACACAATAACGTCTATATAGACACAGGCGTCTGATTGAGGCGTGTATTATTACCTTGTGAATAGCTTGAATTGTGGCCTGCGGCGAATGGATGGTGGTTACCTGTGGACGCGGCAAAAAATAAATAAATTCCGGAAACAAAAAGTTTGAGAAACACCAGCCCTGACGCCAGAAGAGAATGGTCCAGATAACAAGCATTGTACACTGTTTAAAGCTTAGGATACAGAATACAAAGATTAGAGGCAAGAAGTGTGAACTGAATGAAGAATCTGATAACTTAAAAAGGGATTATTTGAGAAGGAGCTAGCATCATACAATAACAAGAAGCAGTAGATGAACAACAAGAGATATGAAGAAAGGCTACAGGATTTGATAGAAGAAAAAGAGAAAGAGCACAAGGAAATGAAAAGGGTACAAATAGAATGCAAAAACAAGACAATGTCTTTAGACAAAGCCTTTCTTGACACAGCAAAGGACATCCTCAAGAATAATTGAACAGCCTCAAATAAATTGATCTCAGCCTATTCATATGCAGCTGCCTTTTGCCTCATTGTGTCTTTTGTGTGATTTGAGTGTATAGATTTCCACCCAGACTGCATAAAGCAAGTACAGAGCACATGAATGATATTGCCTCTCTTACTCTCTTCCTGGGCTCTATTTTTTATATAGCACGCTCTTGCCAACCACAAGAGTCTTCTGCTACTGCCAAACTCAAGTGTTATCTAGAATGTCTACTGTGTGTGGAGTATGCTGCGAGGCTAAATTGTTTGTGCCAATAGAGCATGCCAATGACGCCAACCCTACCGTCTGGACAGTGGTACCCGGTCACCAAATCTGCTCCAACTGTGCTCTTGATCTGGAGCTTGACCAGAGGCTGTGTCCCTTCTGCCATATCAGTCACGACAAGTAGAGACCCGTCTACAATGAGACTGAACATATGGATGTTGACGAGACCTACAACGGTGTTCCAGAGCTTTTTGGTAGCCCTCGTCAGGCCTCACCTCCTCGTCCTCTGTCACCCACTTCAGAGTGCCCCAGAGCCTGCTGTCAAGCCGCCAACGCACCTCCTCACAGAGAATCGTTGCCAGCCCCTCTGAGACGCCGTGGACCGCGTCCACCTTCCGGATGCCAATTTGTTTACGCAAACCCTGACACACGGTGCAAACTCCGTGGCCCACGTCGTACTGGATCAGACGGAAAGGTGTATTGCGAGGCCCACATCGAGGACGGACGCAGCGTATTAAGAATACCCTCGCTGTCACTCGAGAGAAATCACGCATCTGCCGAGGCGCAGAGACGTCTAGACCTCAAGAAACAACTCAACACACGATAGAAACATGTACAATAGGAGGAACCAAGTACTCCCAGTGCTGTTGTTTAGCAACAGACTGCATAGAGCAATTCATCAATTTACAGAACCTGTATTGTCTAGACAACAACACTAACATACGAACGATACACACGAGAGATAGTAGCAGTAGCAGAATGTAAAAATAAATTATGGTCATAACGTTCTTTTTTATTTATCTTTATATTCCTGCAGTGTCTGAGTTGCCCAAAAATTGCACATCAAATGCCCCGCTGATACGGACTGAGGACCTGAAAAGAAATAAGTGAGATTAAACATGGTTCATTTTTTTGGTTTTTAGATAGGGTAAACGTTTTACCAAAAAGTTGAAAAATATCAAATGAATTATATTTTCTCTTCATTATTCTTCATTGTCAAGATCTTCAAGGAAATTAGGTCTGGCTCCATTAGATAAATTGTCGTAAGTGGTGAAAGTGTCAAATGCGGGTTGGTCAATCCACGACTTCTTTAAAGCTGTAGTGTACGTGCACTCAGCATGCCAACTGAGGAGGCGTTGGAAGGGGCTGCAGCCTGCAGGAAGACACAAGGGAAGATTATTAATATTGCTAAACGTCCTTGTTTGTGAAGGGCTCACTGGTGTCAAAGACTTTGAGATAGATTAGTTATAGTTAATGATTGTGTGATCTAAATGTACCTGCAACAGACCAGGGTCCAGGACTTTGACAATAAACTTTGCATTGATGGGGTTGTACAGAAAACACAACTGCTTACTGTCGAATGCCTGCTCAATACCATCACCAAGGAGCAGACCGTTACGCTCTTTGTTCACGTCATCCTCTTTCAGGCCAAATTCATCTAGCCCTTTGCCATATGTTGCATATTTCCATATATGAGATCCGCAAACCTGAATGCTTGAGTTACCTGATTAATCATGATCATTTTACCCTGTCTCGAGGGTAGAATTTATCCAACACCATGCATTTGATGTCGCTAGATCGTGGGTCTTTCCTATCGTAGTACGAGATAAGACTGTTCTTAAATTCTGTAGAATCAACAAGAGTTCTCTTTGAAGGAGTCCAAATATCCAGTCTCTTCCGTTTTTGTATAACCATTTCCGTCGCGATTAACTTAAGATATGTGAGTGTCAACAAAAATATCAACTCATTATCTCTCAATACGACAGCCGAAACGAACTCCAGGGCCGCCGCTATGCGAGCTAGAGCCTGAGAGGTCTGTAGAGACCCTGGAGAGGCCCTGGGGACATCGCGACGAGAATAAAGAGAATAAAAAGAGAATAAAGAAGGGTCGACACTCACCGGCTGTGGACGCTCGAGACGAAGTCTAAGAAGATACGATGAAAAAGAGACGGCGATGATTCGATAAGACGTCTACGAACGTCTACCTGTGCGTGGTCTCTGGGTTATGCTATGATATCTTTTTGCGATATCGCGATATATTCGAAGCGGAAATAATGGAGGACTCCGGAACAAGAGGAGCGCGTGGCGAAATGCCCTCATGGAGATGCTTGTGAAAGAGGGATTTTCTACCAATTAGTGTGGATAAGGTCATTTTCAATCAAACACACACGCCAACACACCTCACAGCTCATTATGTCTGGAAAGAAAACCAAGCCACTACAATCACACCCAAACCTACAAATACTTCAAACGCAGGGCAAGGACGTCTTGGTTGGGGTGGCGGAGCATCAACTGTCAACTTTGGCGGGTCCGGCTACGGCGGTCGTTGATTAAACTCCACAACTGACACAGCATCTTTAACTGCTGTCATTACATGCTATTGGATATATGAGAGAGGTGTGCACAAAACATGTTTTGAGCAGACACAAGGAGAAACACAACACTCAAGGCCCACCCACATACCCTCATTAAACGCCACTTGACGAAAAAGAGAGAACACGGAGCAAATGAGAGACGTGTATTTCCGTTTATTTCCCGACTACGTCTAAGTGATGAGACGAGGTTCTCACGACTGATAGCACTTACAGTTAGACACCTTCGGTAGGATAATGGTCATCGTATTGAAGCAGAGAACGGAGAAATTTAATAAATAATAAAATATTTTGCAAATGAGAGACGGTGATCTCTCTTTTTCGTCAGGTTGGCGTTATTAGCCTCTGCCTCACAGAGGCAGAGGCTACTATCTTTTAGTGTGCAGTGATTTCTATCTAGTCTGTACAAAGCATGCTCTGAGCACACAAAAGCTTATAAATGTTTTGCAGAGAATTTACAAACTGATCACAGGAAGCAAGCATTCAGCGTGTGTTTAGTTGTAGATAAATCCGCTATAATACTCTCTTTTTATATGATGACCTACCAGACGTCTTTTTTTGTTATTTTTTTGCAAAGCACATCGACACCGCTCAAGAATCATTCATTCATGGTGGGGGTATTATTAACTGCTCCAAATGGACGTACATCTACTGTTCAAGTGGTCCTATCGAAACAAGGACTAGTCTCTCTGCACAACATAAAGACATCAGTTGAAGAACATCTTGGTATACCATACAGAGAACAACGCATCACTTCTTATGGTAATCTACCTCTGAATGACTGGGTAATATTTTTTGAACCGGTCAAGCTGAACATTTCAGCTGCGATTAGAAGAATGTGCCATTCTTAGAGTTCAATTACGTCTCCTGGGTGGTAAAGGAGGCTTCGGTGCTCTTCTGAGAGGTGATGTTCTTTGTTGGATAGCATCGTCAATTGAGTTCTCGCAGGAGCTGGATCTAAAGGCAAAAAGACAACCAACTTCGATGATTGTAGAGATCTAGACGGAAGAAGAGTTCGTCATGTCAAAAACGAAGAGAGATTGGCAGAGTGGAATAAAGAGCAAGAGTTGCTGAGGGCAGAAGAGGAGAAGAAGAAGAAGAACAGAGAGCCAATGAAGCAGTTGAGCACATTCGACAATACACAGTACAGGTGAGAAAACCATAGATCACGCGAAAGTAATCCAATTCAGAGAAGAGATTGAGGAGATTGATAAGGAAGTAGAAGATGCTGTGAGAACAGCTATCAAGAGGAGGAGAGCGAATGAAAATAAGAAGGAATCCGTGGCAGAGAAGAAGAAGAAACCCATTGGAAGATTTGGATGGTAGTGATCATTTTGCAGACAGTGATACTCATAAGGTGACAGGGGAGCTGACGTCTCATCCTCTGATGATTCTGAAGAGGAAGAGAGAGAATCATCGGACAAAGAAGATTCAACCGATGTACTGAATGGAGAAGAGGTGAGAAATGACCAAAGGAAGTGACGATGACTGTTTCAGGAAGAAGAGATCTTGGTGACAACCACAACCACAAGGAAAGTAACCATCCTCGCTGGAAGTACACAAGAAGCGACCACATTAGCTCACCAGCTATTGGAACAGATCCATCAGAATGATCAGAAGGAGATGAAAGAGAATGATCAGAAGGAGACGAAAGAGAACGAGAGAGGAAAGGAAGAGAATGTAGAATACAAAGACAATGGAAAAGAGGCAGAAAAGGGAGAGGCACTTGAAGAGAAGGCAGAGGTAGTAGAGAAGAGAGAACAAGAGGAGGGAATCAATCTCGACAAGATAGAAACAGCAGCCGAGTTAGAGTCCATCGGGATGGAAGGACTGAAGAAGGAGTTGATGAGAAGAGGTGGGAGGTTGGGTGTGGCAGAGATTAACGACGGAAGGTCTCATTGTAGGCGGAACACTCAGCCAAAGAGCGCAGAGACTATTCTCTGTCAAGGGAAAGAGGATGTGTGACATCGATCAGAAGATCTTAGCCAAAGTGAACGTTGGTGCAAGAAAAAAGAAATAGACAAGTAGATTCGATCGTCTTTTATCAGCAGATCGGTACAAATTGTAGGATGGGACACTATCACGATGTTCGTGAGCTATGATGTGGATGATACAAGTAGTAGAACGTCTGCGTGTCAGCACCCCGAGGAAATTGAACGTTGTGCGATAAAAGAAGCACAACGTCCTAACCGGCGGAAAAATATATATCTGATAAATAGACGTTGTAGATATATTTTTCATTCACCAAACACCGCTTCGCTGAAACATAACATATTTTCTTTGAAAAGTTCATGTCGACTATAGAATGATGCTTCTTCACGGTTATTATCAAGAAATCATTTCGTTCTCTATCGTACCATACAGCTTCCATATTGAAAACGACGACATCATACGATTGCACACGATAGAAATCATAGCCGTTTTTCAATTCGAAGCGAGAGGTCTCCCACCCGCCCACCCATATATATATCTCTGTACATTGGGGAATTTTATTGAACTGATCACAGACTCGGTTTACAATAGCCACAAGGCAGGGATGGAGGGGGAGCTGACTGTAGACTTACCGGTGGAGCAGGAGAGGAGCTGCGACGGGACTCGCTGGACCAGAGAGGGAGCTGACTGTAGACTTACTGGTGGAGCTGGAGAGGAGCTACGATGGGACTTGCTGGGAAGAAATAATGAGGGAGAACCAGCCGTAGACTTAAAGGTGGAGCCGGAGAGGAGCTGCGACGGGACTCGTCCACAAATCGCACAGAGCGGGAGGGGAAAAATTCTACGGGCCCGGTTTTCCTACGTAGCGTCGCCTAGTTTTTCACCAAGGCCGTAGACACCCCCAAAAATGACGAAACACAAACTGTTGGCAGGATGAAGATAAACGACCTCATACTCATCAATAGTCGTTCATCATAGTAAAAGAGAATATTATAGCGGATTTCTCTACAACTCACCTCGCACTGAATGCTCACCTCCTGTGTTCTGTTTGGTAATCCTCTGCAAAACATTTGTAAGCGTTTGCGCGCTCTATACTTGCTTTATGCAGTCTGGGTGGAAATCTATACACTCAAATCATACAAAAGACACAAGGAGGCAAAAAGCAGCTGCATATGAATAGGCTGAGCTGAAATAGAATCAATTTATTTGTGGCTCACAAGGCCGTTCAATTGTTCTTGAGGATGTCCTTTGCAGCGTCAAGAAAGGCTGGAGTGATGTTGGAAGTGCTAACTCCTTCCTCTCTTAGACAAGCTTGCTGACTAGCAGTCCCGGTTTGGGTGATGTAAGACATCTGTTCTCTCCAAGTGTCTCCACCATACTCCTTGGCCGCCTGTGCGAGATCTGCAGGAGTCTCAAAAGCTTTGGGAGGCATGTTTGGTGATGGTGGAGTGCTTGCTTGTGTATTCAGTTGGAAATGACGATTGACCACTCTGTAATTGGAGAATCCCTCTTCCTCTGCTTCCGCCATGAGATCCTCATAAGGGCACTCTGCCACAACGGATTCTAATAGACGGAGTGAAGTTATAACTCTGTTTCACAAGAATCGACGGACAAGCGCGATCGTGCTCCACCATCACGTGATCTTCAGATCATGAGATGACTCGCTTTTGTTCGTGGAAACCAAGGGAAAAAAACAAGATGCGTTACATACCTTGAAGCAGCCACTGGATACAGTCATGCAGCGTGACTACATCTTCCCTCCTCCTGACTCTAATCGTCCATTCATACCTACTTATTGGTCCGAACTGGCTCGTCTTGAACCGCCTCGTCACAGACCCTTGCCATCACATAATTCCCCTTATCGAGTCACCCATCACGCTTGCCAAGGCTGTTGTTGAGTATCCTAGATAAAGTTCTCATTCAAAACGTTCATCTCTCGTCTCCAGATCCTTTCTGCCAGGGCGTCAGGGCTGGCTGGGCTGTTCTGCGGAAATTTTCGCTTCGGAATTTATCGAGATATCGCAAAGAGATATCATAGTATAACCGCTCGAACGTTTTCACTTTCCAGAGACCACGCACAGGTAGGCGTTCGTAGACGTCTTATCATATCATCGCCGTCTCTCTTTCATCGTATGGTCTGTCTTCAATCTGACTTATTTCTTTTCAGGTCTTCGGTCCGTATCGCGCCGTATTTTCTTAGACTTCGTCTCGAGCGTCCACAGGTATCGACACCTCGCCGATGTTGGTTCATACCTCTCTCATTCTGACTCTATTCCAGGTCTGGGTCCGTATTCCACCATTCAAGAGGACCCTTCGAGCATTCTCTAGGTAACAACACGTCCAACCTAACGTCGGTTCATCTTCGTCTTTTCTGAGGTTCATTTCAAGTCTCGAGTCCGTATCGTCCACCGTCCGTTCGCAGAGGAAAATATCCCAAGCCATTTACAAGGTAATAATATACGCCTCACACAAAAATTAGACGCCTGCTATAGACGTCGGCGTAGGTTTACATCTTCTGACCGTCACATCAGATCTCATCCATCGTCTCTTTGCTGATCACCGCCACCTGCAGGCGTCTAAAGGTGATTCTACACGTTCGAATCGAACGGTCTCTCACATTCCTCCCATTTTCTGACCATGTCTCAATTACTTTGAGGGTTCATTAGATGACTCTCACAATTTACAGATGAATCCTGCTTTGAAAGTTCTCGACGATGCATTGAAGAATCGCCCAATTCCGAGCTCTTTTGACGCTGTAAAAGGTGCCCCTGAGGCCGAGCGATCGAGCGTCGTCAATGAGAATATTCCCAACATTACCGCCACCGATCGTGCGACCATTCTTACTGCCTGGAAGAATGCCGTCCAAGGTGCTGGACCAGCCCAAGGAGCCACCGGTGAGTTTCGACCCTTCTTATTTCTCTTTTTATTCTCTTTATTCTCGTCGCGGTGTCCCCAGGGCCTCTATGGGGCTCTACGGGCCTCTCAGGCTGTAGCTCGCATAGCGGCGTCTCTTTATATTCATGTTTTAACCCGTCGCGGTGTCTCAGTTGTTAACATTGAGGAACAGGACCTGGTTACTACGACGCATACCTCAAAATTAAGATTGACGAGGGTGTGCAACGTGCGATAGACAGAATTCAACAATCCTCTCGTTCAGAACGAGATTTGGCTCAACGGTACCTTCCCCCAGGCCACATCAACGAACGTCTACTCTTCGGTCTGGATGGAGATCAGTCCTCTATACCTGCCGTACCCGAATCCATCAAAAATGCTTTCAAGAAGCCTAAGAAGAAAGAAGAAACGGACGTTCAGCCACAGATGATTGAACTCCTCGAGCTGTTCACACAAGGCATGAGAGATAGGAAGGTCCACGATACACATAGGGAGAACTTCCCATCTGATCCGACTTCAAAGCCCGATGCGACAGTCACTGATGAAGACTCTGACCCTCGGCTGTGGAGCACCCATTGGATCACATTCGAGTTTAAGACATCAATCACTGGATCAGACGCAGATGAAGGCAGAGGTCAGGTGAGCTGCTTGAAACACGTGGTCTGTCTTCTGACCGCAAAAGATCATCAATCGCCTTTGTCACATTCTCAACCACCAACCTGGCAGAAGGATAGCCTTTGGTGTGCTTGCTGACCTGAAGTACGTTGAATTCATCCGGGTCTGCGATGATGGTGAACGGACATTTGAGCGAAGTTCGACAATGCGCATATGGAACAAGTCTATCTTTACGGATGGAGGCATTTCGCTCTACCTCCTGTTACGGTCTTCACCACATCGACTTGGGCTCCGGGACCAAACGATACATCCGCTACCCTCTACAATGAGCCCCTTCAAAGCCATTGGATTCATCCGTCAACGTGAGTGACCGATATTCGACTCTATCGACTGGATTGACTGTGATTTAGCGTCCAAGCCCGATCGACCGTATGTGCTGCTTGGGGAGGATTCGAACGACAAGTCAAATGTGGTAATCAAGCTCTACCCACCTGCCATTGCTGGAGAGGCTCGATCTGAGGACGCTGCGTTGCAGGCCCTTAAAACAGTTGGACAATTTCCCACACTCAGACACGAGGCGGCGAAGATCCATTATTTAGGTCAGGAATTCTTGGCGTTGGTGACGGAACCGTATGGTGTAACAATCTGCTCGGCTTGGGCAAAGCTGGACGACACATTGAAACCTCAAAAACTCACCGAATGGACAAATGCCCTCTATCAACAACTCGATTTGGCACACAAAGCCGGCTGGTACCACTGTGATATCTCGCACAAGAATATCATCGTGCACAACTCGCATCCTATGATCATTGACTGGGGTGGCGCATTGAAAATCAAAAATAATAATCCGGTAAGAAATGTAATTGTGTTTCTGTATCGAGATTTGCTGGTCTGGCATCAACTCACCGTGAACAGAGAGGACTCAACCCAGCCACCTACACACGACTCACCTGCTCTCCTATGCTCCACCACGCCTTCTTGGAAGGGAATGACTACTGTTTCAGTGCACTGGATGACTTCATTGCCCTCCTCTTCTCCATGGTACAAGTTGTCACAGGCAAACTACCGTGGCGAAGGATCTTAGGGAGAAACGTCGTCCATCTCAAGTTGGCCCTCATCTGCAGTAATCCAAACTGGGACTTTCACCTGCGGCATCAAGATCACAAGATCCAACAGTCTCTCAGTGATTTTCGTCAGGTTTTAATCGACAGGGAGCTCTCAGGAGATTCCACTAGGAAGACAGTGGGACAACTCCTGCAAAACTGGAGGGAAACTCCACAAGAACAGCAAGAATAGACAGACCAGCTCCACCTCCTGTTGTAATTGACAGTGAACAAGAGTACGATGTCAAATGGCATTGTAATTGCGTTATCAATGGTGCATTGTAGAAAGACTCTATTTTGAATAAATCAGTGTTCTTAGCCGCTTTGCAACACAACAGCAACATTGAAACCCGGGCATTGGCAAAAACTACAATTGTTGCGCATAGTATTCATTTATTTTTTTTTCATTTCTCTGTCTACGAAAGAAGTGAATCGGTCTCTCACACACGAGAGTTGTGCCAGGCTATGGCCATCCATACGACGTCTTCCAACGAGTCAGGCCCCTCCTTCCAAGGGACTTGAAGCGCCTTCCATCTGAGCTTGATTTTTCCAAATGGGTGCTCCACACGCGCTCTGAGACGTCGAATCTGAGCGTTACGCTTCTTCTGATCTTTGGTAAGATGGGCTGTGAGGGAATTTTCGTGTGGTGTTCCCTTGGGATCGCGTTCCGCCTTTGGAGAGTGGAAGTTGAGAGGTCGGAGGCCTTTTACTCCCCAATAAAAGTGATTGTTGGCAATCACCATAGCACCCCGATAATCTTCGACTAGTCGTCTCTTGTTTGCCATCAACCAATGGCCGTCATATAGCTTGGGAGAATAGCCGCCATCAAGTTCACGAATTCGTCCGCCAAAGTCCATAGTGGCCATGAAACGCAGAGCTGGGCCGTTTTCCTTGTAGCTCCAACAATCAGCTTTTCTGGAGCACCCTATATACTTCTGATATCTGACGTCTGTCGAATCCATTGACAGCACAGGTCCGCGGACCCAGTCGGGAGGGTTATCAAGCTCGGCAGCGGCCGTCCATTCGGACAATGAACCAAGAGTGATCCAACTCTCTGCCCACGGACGGGCAGCGGCTCTGATTGATCGTGCGTTGTGCGCCATGCTCTTGGCTGCGATGCGAACAGGATGATCGTACTCTCTTGCTATTTTCTTCCAGCCAAGGTTCAGCATATCATGTAATAGCGTATGGACCAAACATATGTCGAGTAAATTTGCAGGCTTGTCTGTTGACCACAGCAAGAGATCGTAGCCACGTAAGGAGTCACGTAAATTTTCGAATAAATTGGCGCCAAATCGGTTGTGAACCTCTTTTTCAAGAGTTTTAAATTGCTTGCGTCGTTTGGTCTGTTGACGAGGCATGTGTGTGCGAATTATGGCTTCATGACGTTTATTCTATGCTACGGAAATGCGGCCGCATTTTGTATGGAAATGTGCGCAACGCTTGTAGATTCTGCCAATGCCCGGGTTTCATTGGTCTAGAACTCTTCTATCTATCCTCTTTATTCAGCAGCATATGAAACTCCATACAGATATAGGCTACTGTACAAGTCTACTGATTGTGTTGAAGAATGTCAGCAAGCAACAACAGTTTCCCAACAATCAAAGGTATATGTATGGTGTTATACATAAACTTGGTCAACTGCAAGATCCATATCAATTCACTGGGTTTATTAGATGCAGCCTGTACTACACACAGACTTGTCTTGGAGATGTCTCGGAGACTGTCTCTGTCTTGATGTCAAGACACGATTGAGACAAAGGGGTATCTTGTCCCGTCTCTGACAAAACCGCAAGATGAGACAACAACGAGACAAACAAGTCTTGTCTTGGACTATCTCAAGACCGTCTTGGTTTTATTCTTTCTCTTTTTGGGTGCAACACTGGGAACAAACCCTTTGCAAGACCACGCACCAAAAGTAGAGAGGGAGGAAAGCAAAGATGTTGAGAGATTGTGGCAAAGGCTTGACACAAGACAACCAGAGAACAAGAAGAATCTGAGTTTGGTCAATAAAAGTGACTTGTCCTCTCACCTTTTGACTTCATCACCATAATATGAGATGGACTCACCCATCATATAACACCACACTGGCAAAAAAGTGAAATGGTTGACAAAAAAGTGAAACAAACTTTTTGTGCGATCTCCGTTTGCAGGCATCTTCAGATTCTCAAATCTATGCCCACAATACCCCTATCTTACATAAGAACATTGATACACAAAGAGTTGGTGTGGCACATGGGTGGCAGGAGATATTTACAAAATGGAGCATTGGGATCAGAAAAAAGTAAAACAGTTGTTTTACTTTTTCACCAGTCTGGCGTTATATCCAAAGAGGGTAGTGCTTGCAAATATAAAGCCATCAAGAACAACCGTTGACATAACCTCTGCTGTAACCTCTCAAACCTGGCTGGGATATCATAGGAAGGTCCAGTCCAGCACATCCCATCTAAGACACACGCTCTCTATATGAGCCCATCAGATGGAGCACTTGACCACCTTTTTGCTTGAGAGGGCAAAGTATACTAGATGCAATTGCATTGCATCTTCAATAAATCAACGGTAATTTGAATAGTTTATTTTTAGACATTGCAAGTGCATGGGAGCAATTAGTGGTTTCAATCCACATGCCACTGAAGTATATCCATTGCCTCATCTCGGCCACAACCTAACCAATCAACAAGTGATCTGACCTCTGATACATCACATCATTCAAGAATCACCTGCATAGAATTGTGTGAATTGTTGAGTATAGGCTCACGTTTAGTGTTGGGGTTTGTTGTGTCCACATAAGATGTGTGATATGATTATGTTGTTGGCTCATCTCGACAATTTTCCCTAGAAAGTCATGAGAACAATAATAACAAGACAGAGACGCAAATTTTTATGTCTCTGCAGGTCCTTATTGTGTTGAAAGAGTACTAAGTTCAAGGATTACCTGATGAAATATCAGCTAAAATAGTAAAAAAAGAGACTGGACCAGATGCAAGAGACAGAATCAGAAGAAGGATACTGCAAGCTGCAGGGAATACAGGAGATGACACTGATATGCAACAATTCGGGAAGATGATTTGGTTTTTCTGGTTGGTGGCCATCCATTTGGACCACTAATTTTTTTGCTGTGCATTTACCAGTAGTCAGAAGAGAAGTGATCCATCTCAATGCACCATTTCACTACTAACCGGAAAAACCAAATCAGATGGACAAATATTCTTGTCCGTGAACAATTCAATTTCGAGTTGAAATCTACAACTATATGCCGACGTTGGCACATGAGATAAATACCTTATTATTGGGCTGATTTTATCAAGATAAATGATGCAATTTGCAAGTTAGATTTATTATTTACGACTTGATTTTTCCAAAAAGTTCTTCTAGCTGCAATTACAGCGGATTGCTCAAAATGTAGACAAATGGATATTTGTCCAAATCCCTGAATTGTTGCATTGATGCTGATGTTGAAAATGAGTAAACTGTGCAATTTCAGAGTAAAACATAGGAAAATAAGTAAATCTTCTTTTTTATGCTCTTGATAAGCACTAAAAACATTAGAAACTTACTATATTTACTATAAATCTACTTTATCTAACATTACCATCTTACCAAATTTTACTATTCTTACTATTTGTTTACTTCTAATTTACCCAGCAAAATTACTATGATATTACCTAATTACTACATTTTACTATGACACAATGGTGGAACTCTGATACAATGATGTATTTCAACTCAGCCTATTCATATGCAGCTGCCTTTTACCTCCTTGTGTCTTTTGTATGATTTGAGTGTATAGATTTCCACCCAGACTGCATAAAGCAAGTTCCGAGCGTGCAAACGCTTACAAATGTTTTGCAGAGGATTACCAAACAGAACACAGGAGGTGAGCATTCAGTGCGAGGTGAGTTGTAGAGAAATCCGCTATAATATTCCCTTTTACTATGATGACAGGCAGGAGGTGAGCGTTCAGTGCGAGGTGAGTTGTGAGATAGTTCAGCAATAAAAAAGCCTGAACCTGATTGTTTTATTATTTAGGGATTATCGAATGGCTGCTTTGGCTGTGCGGCTCCTCAATCTAGACAGGGTCACCCTCTAAAAAGAAATCTCCTCACCTCTTTGCAATGGGTGTCTTTCCTGTTGTTGAGAAAGCCCCTTTCTTTGTCTTTTTGTCTTCCTCCGACGATGAACCGTCCAACGCCTCATCCTGTGCGGTGTACAACTTCCTTCTGATCTTTGCTGAAGCCCCATTGTTCTCCTTGTTCACCACTGTGTCCTTTTCCTCTTTATCCTTTCCGAGAATGCGGCTTAATATGCGTCCTCCCTTCTTCTTCTTGTCCTTCTTCTTCTCTGAGAGAGTGTGAGAACAGGAGATTGAGAGAGGTACGCACCGGAGGGAGATTCAGCATCACTCTCTTCATCGCTCTTGTTGTTCCCCTTGAGGGGATCAAACACCGTGTAGTCGTCTGGGTTCCTGGACGCCTCTGGGGGTGTGATGGGAGTCTCTTCCGAATCGAATGTGGAGGACATCAGCTCGGATTGCGAAGGATTCTCTGGGCTCGTGAAGCTCTGTACACTATTGAACGAGCTTCCCGATGCCGTTCTCTGTGCCTTTGGCGTGACGTGCACATCCTCCACCTAATCGATTTCAGAAAGATGTACATCCAGATGGGCATTTCCAAAGAGTAGATCAACAGGCGCAAAGAAAAGACGAAGAGATATCGAAGAGAACAGGTACCTGAGTGAATGTGACCGAGACTCCATCGCCAGTGAGAGACTTTTCAACGTCAGCAGTGATCATCTGAACACTCGAGTAGGAGGATGCAGAGCTTCCGGGTGATTGTTGGATGAGAGCGTACTTCTGGTGCTTCTTCAGCTCCTTCTTAGTGGGGGTGGTCATCCTCTTTCCGTTGGGCATGGGTGGTAATCCCGCGTCTACTCCACCCTCATTCATACTGTAGAGCACCTACTCTGTCAGTCACACCCCTGCACTCTCTCACCTTGGAGCCCTTATCCTTTCCAAGAGAAGAGAACGGTGACCTCGACTTCTTCGGTGTGGAAGTCTTCACCATCAGCTCGTTCAGTCTGGCCTTCAACTCGGAATTTTCTGCAGCCACCTTCTGTGTCTCTCTCCTCTCTTCCTCCAGCTGCTCCATCAACTCTGCGCACCTCTCCTCCAGCTCCCTCTTCTTCTCTTCCCACTGGCTCTCCTTCATCGAGATCTCCAGTGCAGCCGCCTGTGACTCCACCTTCACCTTGTGCGCCTCCTCTAATTCCTTCTCCAGTCTCTCCAGCTACCTCCCGTCAATCCCCCTACCTCTATCGTCTCACCTCTCTCTCCAATCGATTCACTTCCTCTCTCAATTCGGTCTTATCCGCCACGTTGGTCTTGCTCTGTATGACTTCTGACTCCCTCTCATTGTACATGTTCAACAGGGCCTGTCTCGTTAGTTTCACCCGTGGAGGGATCTTCACCTGGTATTTCTTGTTGAACGTCTCCTCTTGGTTCTTCTTGTCCCTGTCGAGTCTCTTCTTCCAGTCTGCCTCCATGATGGATATCCTCTCCGCTACTTCCTTTCCCATCTCAAATCGTACCCTCGCCTCTTCTGCCTCCAGAATCGTATGCATGTCGATCGCATCGGCTTCCACCGCCTGAATGCCACTCTCCATCCCTCCTTTCTTTGCACTCATGGGATAGTGATTCCTTCCCGTATCGAGCTTTGATGTTTGTGCCAGTGTCATCTCCTTCGCCATGGCCGAGAAGCGGAGGACCTGTTCACCCTCAACCGATGACTCTCAGAGGATCGACTCACTTGGATGGTCTCGTCGTAATCAGATGAACCGGGAGAAGCGTTGACGATCATTGTTGCCTTGGCACTACTGCTGCCACCGAAGAATTCTTGAAAGAGTCGAGTCAGCTTGGAGTCACGGAAGGGTACGGGTCTCGTCTGGGAGGGGTGCATCTGATTGTATCTCAGAGCTTCTATACATCTTCCGAACGTCATCAGTGATGTGTTGATGTTTGCTGCTTCTTTCAGAGCTGCTCCCGTCGTCTTCGTTCGTCTGTTCCTCTCCGATCCTGCAAACGAATCAACGTTCGCTCTCCTCAGCCTGCATTCACCTGCGAGGTCTACAATGGAGAGTTTGTGGAGGCGGATCAATGAGCTGTTCGCCTTGACTTCCTCCTTGGAGATGTTCTTGGGCACTTCAATGAGCTTGATCTCGATGACGGAATGACTTCTGCTCGAGTCATGGTTCAGTTGGGTATTGGCAACTTGTCTGTTCCTCTGTCCCCTGATAATCAGCTTTTGCGCTTCGTCTGAGGAGGAGACTCTGAATTCCTTCAATTGGTCCACAAAGATCACTCCATTCTTGGCTTCCTTCAGCTTGAGGAATTGTCTCTTGGATGGATCCAATATCGCTTCGTCCAACAGATCGTACACCTGCGACGGTTATTCGGGTCGTTTACGGTGCATACCTTCTCATTGTAGATCTCAAAGTAGGAGATCATGAGAGCGTACTTGGAGTTGGGGTTGGTGGAGATCTTGGTCGTCTCGTGGAACTTGGGAAACTCCTCTTCCATATCAGAGACAGAGGAGATATCGTACTCCGATGTAGAGTACTCCAGGTCTCCGGGTAGCTTCTTCGCACCACGGAAGGGCGTCTTCGCTCTGCATTCGTCAGTCCTTCGTCTTGATTAGGACATCACTTTGGGGTCAATGTGGAATCACTGGCGATGCTATTGAAGATGACATCCAAAGTACGCGGGAGGATGCCAGGGTCGATCTTGGTACCACCGATGGTGAAGGTCTTTCCAGCGTTGGTGATACCGTAGGAGAACAAGAGCCCGTTGTGTCCCTCCAGCAAACTCCTCACGATTGGCAGTGCGGCGACCTGAAACACTTCCTGCTGAGAAGTCTTCTCATTTAACACTCCTTCTTCACTTCAGTGACTTTGTCTTTCTCCATACCTCACCTGTGAAGGTGAATCGGTTCTCTTCTCCATTGTTCTTGGATTCCTTCGGTGCTCTGATGTTAATGGCACAAGGATCCTCGCAAGCGGATATGCAGATTGTATCACCTCTGGACGTTTCGTCTCGATTAAGAGGACGAACTCGGAGGAACACCTGTGATCTTGAGCTGGAAGTCTGGATGACCATGTCACCTTGATAGGCTCGCGATTGACGTCGAGGGGAGCAACTTTCTTTGCAGTACGCTTCGCATCAGATGGTGTCTGAGGGAGGTCGTTCACCGGGGAGAAGAGAGCCCGGCGGAGTTTCCTGATCCCTTCAATATTAACAACAATAACCGTGTGCTCACATGTTGGAGACAGGAGTCTGAGGAGGATGCATATCCTTGGCGGGTGTTGCATCTTGCAAAGGAGCCCAATCTGATTCTTTAGCCATGACCGGCTTAGAGTCTCCCTCTTCAGAGACCCTTCTCTTCTTCGGTCCAGCTCCATTTTTGGTCTGAGTATCTAAAGCCACCTCATCCACAATCGCTTTCTTACGACTTAAGGCTGAATTGCCTAGAGGTGCCTTCTGCATGTCCGCTCGTGTTGTTGCGGATTTTGCCTGCGTTGAAATCTTCGCTTTTGGCGGGAAATCAGATAGGATTTTTACAATGCGTATTGCGCGAGCTAAGTAAAAAAAAGAATTTAATAATCCAATGGATTACATCACCACACATGAGAACATTCACTATAGAAAACCGATTAGCGTTGTGAAAGCCCCAAGAGTTTTAATCCTGGTCACAAAGGCAAGCGGGTTCGGTGAGTTGTAGATTACCAGCTTTAATCCCTGAATAAAATGGTATGATTATTATTCTTACTGTGATGACATCATTGATCGATGTTGGTAGCTGTGCCCTTGATCCGCCGGAGTCTGTTTCCACCCATCCGAAGCTTCAGTGTCGAGACCTCTCTTGGACCGCTGGCAAGGTGGCAGCGTTTGAAAGAAGAAGGCAAGATTAGAGATGATGCGCACCAGAAGAAGATTGTACAGACACTCGACAGAATCTACGATCAAGTATGTGTCTATCGTCCAAAACCTGTTTTAGAACCACCATCGAAGACGGTGGGTGATGGTGCAGTCTAATCATTCTGACGTCCATCCAGTTCTTTCAAGGTTGGTTCGGAGCCCCTAAAAAGAAAGGGAAGGAAGAATACAAGTTTTCAGCCGATATTCCCAAGGGTGCTTACCTGTATGGTGATGTGGGGTGTGGAAAGACTTTTCTGATGGACCTACTCTACGATGCGTGTCGAGACAACAGAGAAATCCAGTGCAGAAGAGTTCATTTCCACGATTTCATGTTGGACGTCCATCACAGTGAGCACCTCAAAAGGAAGATGAGTTGATCGTGATAGGAATGCACCTGCACAGGCAAAAGGAGGCAAGGGCTGATCCCATCCCACCCCTCGTGAAAGAGCTGTGCGATCAAACGTGGTTCCTCTGTTTTGATGAATTTCAAGTCACAGACGTGGCAGATGCCGCAATATTGCACAGACTATTCTCTTCTCTGTTCCACAATGGTGTCATCGTCATCATGACTTCCAACAGAGTCCCAAAAGGTAAGGACTTCACAGTATTCACCTCTTGTCGCAGAGTATATGACGAATTTTAGATTTATACAAGAACGGACTGAAGAGAGAATTATTCCTCCCATTCATCTCACTCTTGGAATCCCAAAACCACATCCTCTGTCTCAATTCTGGGATCGATTATCGATTGGCAGGAACGATGTCGAAGAAGATTTTTAACTAGTGAGTCAGCATACACTGTCATCACTCACTTGACACAGCCCCCTCAATCAAGAAACGACTGCTATTCTCGATGACCTATTCCAAAAACTATCTCATGGACATGCAAGTGAGTTACTCTATCATGATCAATGCAATCATCATTGTTAAGTGAGAACAGTCACAAGCCAAACGCTGGATGTGGGATCAGGAAGAAAGTTTGTTGTCGATCGATGCGCGAGAGGAGTGGCAAGATTCACGTTCGAAGAACTGTGTCTCAAGCCATTGGGAAGTGGAGATTACATCGCCATCAGCAAGAACTTCCACACCGTCATCATGGATAACATTCCAGTCCTCAATGCCTACACACAACTCAATCAAGCGAGAAGGTTCATCAATCTCGTAGATGAGCTGTATAATTACAAGGTTTACGGTCCGTGCCTATCATCATTGACCTGTTGTTCAGGTCAAATTCATCTGTTCTGCGGCTGCATCACCACAGGAGCTCCTATCGTTGAAGGACGAGGCCCCGATTGCAGGGGTAAAGAAGGCATCACCCACGAGCACTGAAGAAGAGGAACACTTTATGTGGTCACGTTTGGTGTCTCGACTGACAGAGATGCAATCTGAAGAGTATCTGGCAGCTGCGCATTACAGAGAAGAGAAGGCACAGTGACCGTGCGTCCCTTTCATTTTCATGCAGAATAGGGACTTTTGAAGAATAGATCTCTCAGGATTGTCAATCTGGCTTCGTCGAGGTTATGTTGTGCCAGTAGACCTCTCTTCACTCTCTGCCCCTGCGTGGATTTCATTCTTGTCTCCACCACTTTGTTCCGCCTTCCCAGGCTGATCATATTCAGCACGGGAGGTGTTCACCAACTCACACTGAGAGGAACACCAGGAGAATGAGTTCCCACTGTGTGGCACTGAAAGAGTCCACTTGTTCTTTGAACGAGAAGGTGGCAGACAGTTGGATCACATCCTGCTGAACCGCTGGCATCTGAAGTCCCAACTTCTCACAGATCATTGGGAGGCTGAACGTGTCAGATGCGTGCGAGTGCCCTGCCTTCTCACTAGAGGAGTATCATGGAATAGAAGGACTCTCGCTTCATCCTCTGGTCGATCGTGTACGAATTGATCTCTTGTGGTTGCTCTTCCTTCCCCGCTTCGTCTACATTCAATTGCTCGAATCTGGCTGCCAAATCTCCCTCGTTCTGAAGAGAGTTCAGTCTTAGTAATGGGTATTCTGACTGACCTTTCCGTGATTATTTACAAACGAACGAGTGGATGGTGTGATGTATTGATCGAAGGTCATGTACAGTACCCCAAACAAGCTCAGCTCTGTTGGGCTCGATTTCTTCATCGTATTTGTCCAATCTACTTCGTCTTCCTTCTCACAAATTTTAATTGAAGAAGGTGACTGCAACCTTACTTTCTCCGCGGGATTCGATTTCTGGGATATCGATACACCCTCGATCATCAGGTGGTCCTCAGACTCTTCAATCTGTGTTATGTTGGAGATATTCTGAGCTCGCACTGGCATTGGACTGATGTTCATCATGTCGTCGCTCCTCTCTATGATCTGCAGTTTCGACATATCCAAACTCCCTGGATTGTCCACGACAACTTCTTCGTTGATGTTGGTACCATTTCCACTGTTCTCGTCCAATCGAACACGCACAAGTCCGGTGCGTAGATAGACGGGGGTCTCACTCAGTTGAGCAGCGTAAAAGCGTGAAGATACGAGACACTTCTCAGAACAGTACAATTCCAGCTCTTCCTGCGTGAAGACCTGAATGCGTCAGAACTGGCGATTCTACTCTGATCACACCTGTTTTTTGGATAAAGAGATATGGTATTTCTGCTTGCTCTGGGTTGCCTCTTTGATTTCGTTCGAGCAAGTGGGATAACCACATACTCTTGCCAAAGCTCGCTCCGTGATTACATCATCGTAGTGTCCTTTCTGTAGATAGCTTGCCTGTGATCCTTCATCTTCTACTCCTATCTATTTGTACTCACACAATCGACCAAATATGCAGCGCTGCTTGAAGGTTGATAGATCAATTTCTCTTGCCTCTTGAACGTCTCCTTCTCTTTCTCCAGTCTCGCATCAATCTCTGCCTTCAATTGAGCGTGAGATATTCCCTTGTCTGCCGATTTCTTGGCACTGGAGCTTGCTCTCTTCACTCTCTTACGAGTTTCATTGACCCCACCAGCCAACTTGGGTCCCGGCTTCTCGGTAACGTGTGGGTGGTTCACTGATTCAGTGCTGGTCTTCAGTACATTATGTCTGGCCTCTTGACGTAATTGTTTCTGTTGTTTATCCAACGCAACTGTGCTGAAATGAGTAGATGTAAAAACATTCAAGATCACCGATCTCATCGAGGTAGTCCATTGCATTTGCTTCTCTTCCGGCCAAAACTGAAGATGTGATGTGTGACGATGAAGCAGAACGAAAACAGCAGCTCTTTGTAGATCCTTCCAATAAAATCGCCCTTCGTGTGATTTTCAGAGACAATTCAGACCAGAAGAACACCTGCCTCTCCACTAAGATCCATACTGCGCATCTATCTGGATGGTTCGCAGCAGTTGTGTCTCAACGCTGTCCTATGAATGCTATGGCAATATCAAAACTCGCGCGGAATATGTAAACATACAGGATCAATTGAACGGCCAAAACATATGTACTTTATTGACAAAACTTGCGATGCGATTGCTTTGATTCCCCAAATCACGTTGGATAGTTGAAGAACACCTTTTTCATGACATCAATCCCTGCACGACCATCTTAGATCTCACCTTCTTATATTGCGCCAGAACAGGAGCTATTTTGTCGTATGCTGCAACTAGGTCCTCTTGTGTCTGAAGGTTGTGTCAATATCTGTGGCTCAATCGAAGACGTTCACCTTCGCACCGTTCATGATGATTTTCCCACTAATGAATATAAGAAACACCACTTTTGGGTCTGTTAGACGATATATCAAACCAGGGAAGATCTCAGGCTCATACTGTTGACGTCAGAAAGGGAATCGTTCGATGATACTGACTGTACAATGAGGTGCATGTGCCTTTGATAGATCCTCTAAACGAATAGGGAAGCCAACATCAATGCCACCAACCATGGTACGGACTTTAAATTGCTCGAACTTGACATTGAAACCAATCTTCTGAATGATGCGAGCAAACTTTCTGCAGGCAAACTTGGCATCTTCTTCTGAACGAGCACCCGTGACCACCATTTTTCCTGGTAACTTGAGATGCAGAATCAGAATCAGAAACATTACCCGAGGCGAAAATCATTGCGGTAGACTTTGGAAGCTGTATTCTCATAATAAGAGCGGAGAAACGCTTTGGATTGAACTCAGCATTTCTGATCTTTCCAGCGATGACTCTGAGATCTAATTTACTCTCATCTCCCAGATATGCTGTGGCGACTATGTTGCTTTGGACACGTCAACTTCAGATCCGAATGGACTCGAAACTCACTGCGTTTTAGGTGCTACCGTCTCATCCTCCATCGACTTGTGTCTCTGTTAAGGACTTTCTTAACCGACTCTCGAATGTTTTCAGCTTACTCGGAACACCTCCGACACATTTCCCCAGGTGCGCAGGTTCGAATCCCGCATAGAAGAATGTTTGAGTGTGTCGTAATTCAAGTTGAAGAATCGAGCTCATCGACGTGTTTCAATCACAACACCCATCAGAAAAGATGACGACCGACTTCCTTGCGGCAGCGAGACCTCACCTGGATGCTATCCCTCCTGCGGAATGGGGGATCGCAGCGGCCATGATTTTGGTTCCCCTCATTCTCTTCGTCTTCCTCTTCCGCACGTTCGCCAGATTCCCTGCCCGGACTTTCTACCCTTCTGTTCTATGGTTACTTTTCTCTGGAGCAATTCACAGTGCCATCGAGGTGATGTCCAACATTCGTTTTAAACCTGTGTTTACACCCGAGCTAGCTCACCTTCACTCTGGACAGAGATGGAATCATCAGCAAGGCCACTGACTTCTACGGAGCTGCAGACTTTCGTTATGGAAGACCTCTGGACCCTGGAACCGCTGCGATGGAATACATGACCGCCATCTTGGTTGGTCCCTTCTGTTTTCTCACCGCTCTCGCTGCCGTCAACGGTGACGTCTCCACTCTCTGCTCCGTCTGATGTCGACAGGGTGGAGGTGGAGGCATCCTCTTCAGATCGTAACCTGCACCAGTCAACTGTACGGTCTCGTATGGTTCTCTCTCCAACCGACATTCACTGGAGGTCTCCACTCGCAGGCCTCTTCTGATCCCTTCCTCTTCTGGTTCGTCTTCTTTGGCCTCAACGCACCTTGGGGTGTGTTCCCCACAATTCTTCTCGTCCAATCTTTCTACTCCATCACCTCCTCCCTACCCACCGAGTCCGCTCGCATTGAGAAGAAGAAGAAGAGGTAGAATGGAAATAAAGGTCTGACTCGTCTTTATTCGTTGAGGACTACGAAAGCGGTGGAGAGATAGATGATGATGGAATAGACGTCTGCTTTCGTGGGAGTCAGATCGTTCGGATTCAGGAGATCAGGTATCCCTGCTTCTCTCCCCTTCTTGAGGAACAGACTCATCTTGTCTCTCAGGCTCATCTGTTGAAGATGATCAGTCATCATCGACAGGTGACACACACATTGATCGGAGGGTCAGGATCTCCGGACGATCTTGTGAGGTTCTGCAATCCGTGTCCATCAATGAAGCTGTCGTTTTGTCATGACGAGAGATCGGGTGACGCACCTGCTGGTGAGGGACACGTCACAAGGCGTATCTGACGGGAGTTTGTCTCTATACCATTGACACAGGGCTTGTATTCCTTGATGTCCTGAACTCCTCAGAAATCACATGGGTGATGTCTCACCTCGGTACTCCAAGGGAGAGAGGAGGTACGTGAAGAACATCATCCACAAGGTATCCATCACCAATTTCATGTTGCCACTTAGAAAACCTTTCCCGTTGAGAGCACAAAGAGATGAACGGTCTCACCTTGTATAGAAATACATTCTGTGGACTTCCCCTTGTCTTGTAGACACTGATTGATGCGATTCAATCGAGTGATCTTCTCCTTTGTGGAATTGCCTCTCGTGATCTCTGTGGGATTGTTACCTGAGTAAGCCTCCACCATCTGGTTCAACAGTATCCCATCGCTCAATTGACTCAGATCTTGCACTCTTCCACCCAAAGACAGCCGACTTAACTCGCTGTTCATCCAGGCGATGAGCGTCTCTGTCAACATCCTCCTTCTGTCTATCGTCTCGTATTCCGTGTTCCTCTTCTGACACAGATATTCCTGCTCGGGGAATGTTGAAAGTGGAGCAGCCTCGCATGATGTCAGGCCTCGATGAACATCGTTATTCACCGTCAGTTGTGTATCCAGAGTTTCTAGATCCTGTGGTGTTTCGATATCGTATAACTGGCTGATTTGTATCGCTTGAAACCACTCTTGTACCGTCTGTTCACCGACAGCACGAAAGAACCAAGTTCTTCCCGGCATTTCGAGGGAGAAATTTATGGTTGGCTCTCCGTCTCCCTCGTCGCTGCCCTCATTTAATTGGGTCAGACTAATCATGCTGGAAATGTCGATTGAACCTAGCGCTGCACTCTATACTCATGTGAGATGATTATTACATCGAAGCGTAACAATTCACCTCTTCATCAGGATGGTATGAGAGGCAGCCCCGATTATCCAAACGGAAGTATCGCCGTTTCCATGATTTGTACCATCCACCTTGCTTCCACAGCCATCCTTCTTTGATATACAATTTCTCTCCGTCCATCTGTTCGTTGATCGTTTGTGTGAAAATTTTCGTTTTTTTGGCAAACTCGCAATCTACACAGATATTTCTATGAAAGTTCACGTTCCATGGGTGATGTGATCTTCCATCTGATTTACGATGAAGTTGGTGAGTCACGATATAGATGTGGATGTAACTACGATAGTATTGCTTGGGATTGGATCCATTCGGTTCATGTTTCCTTCTGAAGTACGGCAACACCAGAATATTGTTAGATTGTGCGCTAGAGACTCAATCTTTTCTGAGGTATTCGATTTAATCAATCATTTGGTGACGCGAGACAGATTCTTACCTCAGTTGGCGGAACGTAGAGGCGATTCACATTCAGATGACAGCTGCATCAAGAATCTGAATGGAAAGACATTGATCGATTCCAAGCCCAGATATCAGCCACCATTGTTCGACATGATCGATCCAGAAGAGGTGCGAGCACAAATGAATCTCTTCTGACACAATGAAAGATCGATGCTATTTTGATTTCCAATGTTGAATCAGCTCTGGCCCTCCCCTACCTGACAGAATACACCAACTTCAAAGGGAAGATATTCGCCACTGAACCGACTACGCAGTTAGCCAAGTGTGTACCCTCCACCTTTCATCGTTAAATCCAAATCAGACAATTGATGGAGGAGTTGATCTATTACGATGGACAGAACACCGTTGTCGATCGACCAGAGTGGAGGAATTTAGACAGCGACGCTCTAAATCAGCTTCCAGAGTATTTCAGGAGCTCATCGCGTTGGTTGCCCATGTACTCCAGATTCCAAGTGGAAAATTGCATCGGGAAGATCACACCCCTGTCTTATCATCAGTCTGAGGTACATACACAAATCATATTCATCGCTCACCAATGCCCACAGAAGATCTACGATACGATCATCACTCCAGTCAGTTCGGGTTACTCCATCGGTGCTTGCAATTGGGTGTTGAATGTACACAAACAGAAGGTGAAGGGGAGACGATGCTGGGATTTGACGGATGCAGATCGCTTATGTGAATAGCTCCTCCATGGCTTCGAGGCATCCAGAATCCTTCCATCTGAATGAGCTCTGCGGTGCTCAACTGTTGATCGTCAATTCTCTCATGGCAGAGCCCAATTATAACCCGGATGCGATGTACCAAGATCTCTGCTCTCATCTGAGTGTGCATCTTATCCATCCAATGTCCTTGTATGATATACTGAACGAGAATAGAGACGACATTGAATGGACAAGGAAGTGTACTGATACCGTCCGGTTCTTCTGGCATCGTACTCGATCTCATCGAATTGGTCTACAAGTGAGTTTCGCTTTTCTCTCTCGTGCCTCACCCTTTCAGATTTCTCGTGGCCAACAATATGAATAGCATTCCGATCTATTTCTTGACACCATCCGGGGAGTACATCTTGGCTTATTCCTCCATCGTGTCAGAATGGTGAGTCGTCATCGCATCATCGTATCACTCACGTCATTTCAGGTTGTGCAAGGCGAAACAAGAGAAGGTGAGCGAATGACTTATCATCGGCTGAGCGAAGGAGGTGTACACACCAGAGCCTCCCTTCTTATTCGAAGAGATGAGGAGACTCGATCGTCTGTGCTGCATGCGTGATGCCACCATCAGTGCAGACGTACAACCGAATGGGAATGGAGGGTGAGTGGAGAGAGACGAATGGGAGTGAAAGAGAGCAGACTCGGATCACTCAAGCACATCAAAGAACCGTGCGTGGTCTTCAGCGGACATCCTTCACTCCGATTCGGTGCCGTCACTCAATTGCTCAATGCATGGGGTCCGAATTCGAAGAACAGCATCGTCTTCATAGGTGAGAGAAAGGGAAGACGTGTGGAGAGCTGATGAGAGGTAGACAGTGAATACGATCATCAGTTGGCGTTGCTCCCTTTTCGAACGGACAAGTTCAGGATGAAGATCGAGTACTACCCCATCGACACTCGCTTCGGTGTCTCTGAGATCAGTGGTTATCTTGTGCAACAAATCAGACCGAAGCACCTCGTCATGCCACTCCATTACTTCAATCCATCGGGGTAAATTACACACGTCGATGTCTCTGATCCTCTTTCAGTCCTGTCATTCGCAACTTGACCCTCCCACAGGATGTGTGTCTACGTCTCTTCTATTTTCATTCTCATCTTCTGATTCTCATCTTCTGATTCTTCCTCATTTTCTTTCTCTGCTCATCTCTATGACAGATCAGCACCACATTCATATCCCATCGAGATGTCATCCACATTCCCTTCAAACCACCGTATCACAGGGCCACTTTGTCTCAAGAGGTGATGGAGACATCGATCGCATCACTGAAAACGATAGTTGGCCCGATCCATCGACACTTCTCACACCATCCGAGACTTGATTATCAGCGACATCGATGCCACTTTGGATTCAAGAGATGCACGTCTGCAGCTGGACACGCCGAGCCACCCCACGAAGAAACCGAAGATCCTGTGGACCAGCCAGATGGTGACACCCCAGCAGCTGCTGGCTGCCATCAGCGAGGTGAGTGAGAAGGAGGAAGAGACGCTGAGGAGTACAGAAAATGAAAGTGAGGGGAGAAGAATTGGATGTCGTCGAAGAGAAGACGAATGAGAGAGTGAGTCACACGATACGCTGGGAGGGAAGAGAGATCGTTCGGCTCAGCGAGAGCGACATCACGATCGTCACGGCCGACCGGAAGACGAGGGAGAGCCTGACTGAAGCCGTTCTGGCCGTCTCGAATCGTTAAATACACTTTATTTGTTGGGCTGTCTCGCATAGTGAGTGTGTTTCTGAGCGTAAAAGAGGAGGTACCCCTCCGTGTCTAAGACGTTCTTCATCTTCGTCGGGGAGATCTTGTCGTCGTCACATCGATACCATTGGTCGACGTTCTTCACGAAGGAGACATAGTGACCGCTGTCCATGGTGCCAACGTGCGTGACCACTGCGAACAATTCGAACGGTTCCACGGCCAGTGATTTCGTTTGTGGGTCCTTCGTTTCGATTCTGCACGGGGTCGATAGTATGTCTCGTAAGTTCTCACCTCTTGTTGTGGGACATGAACGGATTCACATCCAGAAATTCTGGAAATTCGACCTTGGCGTCCGATTTCACAATCGTTTGCTCGAATCTCTGTGAAGGAGAGATCAGACAATTCTTCATTGTGATCTATGTTCTCAAGGACGGAGATGTAACACACCTTGATATGGAAACATAATACCGCCGGAAGACAGTGAATCGACAACTGTTTTGTTGACATCTTCGAAATGATCAGGATTACAGAAAGAAAACGGACCGACCTGATAATCACCACAGTTGGAGCACATGAACAATTCGTCTTTATCGAGTTGCTCCGGTTGCGTGAACCTGATTCATTCAGATTTCCCTGCATTGAAGTCGAACGTCACCTCTCCAAACAGGAGGCGAGCGTATTGACTCCCTCTGTTTTCCCCGATAGATGGAGAGATATGTCCAAGAAGGGATCGTATGCAGTTGAATGAGTGGAGCATTCTTTACAGGTCACTTGTGATTGTAACGTGCCGCTGAATACCTTTCTGATCATCAACGGAAGGTCGGATTTGAGGTTCACACCTGATGGACGATGCACTTGCAATCTTTCGAGACGGATTCCGCCGCACCATAGTGGAAATCAGAATGCATGCCGTTGATCAACCGGATAAAAAATTCGTGAGCGTCCTGCTGTTCGTATCCAGCCATGCAGGCTGAATGCCTCCAAACGGCTGGATCACAAATCATCAAATGATGAAGTGAAGGGACTCACAGTACAAGAAGTGGTGAGGGTTGAAAGAATCTTGCGATCCGGAGAAGAATTGAGCGAAGAGATAATCCATGTCGCAAGCCAGACACATCTTCTTTTCATCCCCGTTCGTTCTCATCTTACATTTCTGTTCGGTAAGCCTCTATGTAAGATATCTCCACGGCTCACCTTACGATTGTGCATGTCTGAGAGAAAAAAATTGCGAAGGAGAGGATTGTGTAACATGCACTGCAGGATGCATCCCATGAAGCAAGTGTTACCCAGATTCACGATACCGCGTAAGCCTAATGATTGGAGGGGTACCTGTTGGATTGGACATCACATCAATTGTGTCTCATCACCTGAAATCGACGACAACTACGGAATAGATTCTTTGCCTCCGCATTTGAAGGGAGCCACTCTTTATATACGACCGTACTCTTGTTGTACGCTGCCATCACTATCATCCACTACATTTCTGATGTATTCTCTCACCTCCAGTCAATCTCATCTTGAACACTTGAGCTGCCGTACATTCGGTTGAAGCGACTAATTCCATGTCTCGATCGTACACTACATCTCCGCAGAGAGAGCAGTAAATGCTGAGTGTATCATTCTCGACCGAGAGAGAATGTCCAGTGTCTAAACTGTGATCATTCATGTGACCACTCGTCCAGCAGGCGAAATAGACACAGTGGAGACAGGACATCAATCTTCTGTTCCTGATGGTAGGTCCACATTTCATGCAACGTGGGGCAGCGGCACTCTGGTCTGTAGTCAGAAGAGTAACCCGTGTAGTAAAAATGAGTGATTACCTTTGATGAAGGTTCTATGAGTCGCAATCGGTTGGATGCGAGGTAGTTGATGATGGTCCTATAGACAATCAAACCAGAGTCTGACTTGAATTTTTCCAGATGAGCGCAGGGCTGCATCTGATCCGATCGCGATGGGTCTCGAAATAAAGTCTTTTATTGTACCGCACACACCCAGTCAGTAAAATTCAACACAAAACACACCGAAGGTAAGAATTTCAAATACTCTAGCTCTACGGCAGTCGTGAGGTCGATTCCGACGATATTCTTGGCTTCTCTCCGAGTAGATTGACCTCAGACAAGGAGCTCAAAAGTCATCTTCATGAAGATGAATTCTTTCAATCCCTTCAGACTGATCCAGCCGGTGAGTGTCACCTTCTCATTCTCTATGCACTGTGATCTCCTCGCATTTTTGCCACAATTGTCTTTATATAGAGGATCCGTGATCTTCGTGATCCCATCGACTTGAAGATTTTTCTTCAGATCAGAATTCGATCTTGTCGACGTTGAGACGTCAAGGCAACAACACTGAACTTGTGTGTAGCATACCTTAGCAGAGAGTTTATGGCGATGATGTGAGAAACAGACTGTTGGTCAAGGATATTTCAATGCAGTGACATCACCTGGTGATTGTTTTCCTTTGTGATGTCTCTTGCGGCTGAGCCAGATCAGGGTAAATTTCGACGGGAGGAATGACATCGTCAAGACCCGTGTTCCAGGCAGTCAAATGCATTCTCGAATCGCACCATAATGTTGAGAGCAGCGATTGGACCGTGTACAGAAACCAAGCTAAGCTTGAGTTGATCGCGTTTCAACATCACCTCAACACTTTCATACCTCGCAAACACAGGTCTATTGTCCTCCTGGTGGTGAGTAGATTTGAATCAATAAAGAGGATTTCAAATCGATGTTCTTACCAATCTCAGGGCATGACGGACGACTTGTTCCACGTGTCCGCCCAGCACCGTGTCTCGATCATTTTGCAATCGTGGCTGGTGAGAATATCGTTCGTCATCGGTTGACTCTCGGATGGAGGTTGGAGGGAGGAAACAGTCCTCGTGCTTTCTTGTCAAGTTTGTATGTGACACAATTGATCAACACCACCATCAAATAGACTCGAGGATCGTCACACCGCGAATGATACACCCAACAGGACATCATCAGACGACGTTGATTTCAATCTTTTCATTTTCGTGTCTGTTGCATCACACAAGTATCACTTGAGATCGTCTTGAGATTCGTCTTGAATACTGTTCAGTCGGTAATGGGTCTGTTTCGTGGGAACTACCACGAAGTACTCTGCCATCGCGTCTCTGAATCTGGTTCCAAATGAGTCACCGCCTCCCCTCTGTCTCACCTCTTCTTGTACTCCTTGGGCGATATGACGGTAGGAATGTTCCTCCCTCCCCCCATCAGTCCTGTCTTCTTCACCCACGTCTCCAGCTGTTTGTCCCACGTGTACTTTCGAATGTAATCGATGATACCCACGACAAACTGGCCCTTGCTTGCGTCTATGCCGCAGAGTAGAGAATAATCCATCACACCTTTCACCATCAGCTGACGTCGTGAAGTATCATCTCACTCAATTTCGACAAGAAGAGAGAATCGTTCCATATGGCGGCCGTGAGCTTGGCCTTCGTCCTCTCCGTAACCCACAAGGGAGTGCTGAACATGACTTCTAACAGATTCTGATCTAGTAGAACCTACTCTCTCAGTCTCTCTCCTCTTCCGTCCCTCACCTCATTGGGATCTGGATTCTCCACGTACCGACTTCTCTTTGAACCCTTCAGATCGTACGTCTGTGCGAGGTCAGGTCCCTCTTCTCTTCTGCACTCACTCGATTGATGGTCTGCTCGTAGAACAAGTTCTCCATGACGACGAGGTTGAGTACGGTTTTGCTTCCTCCCTTATCGATGGTCACGGTGAATATGGCTGTCTCTCGTCACTCTCTCCTCTCATCTCTTATATCTCACCCAGGATCTTGGCCAACATAGTGGGTACCAGGTCAAAGATGGTGTCGGCTACATAATTGAAGTAGTACGGTGCTACTTCGATAAAGGACGTCTTCTCTATGGCAGACACCTCTTTGATGATGTACTTGTCGTCTGGATCCATTGAGTGATCAGACGCATGAGACACATACCTGAGGTCTTGGACCAGTGAGATTTACTCTTTCCTCCTCTAGCATCCCAAGGCTTACAACGACTGATGGATTGGATAAACTTATCTTCACCGCACACGTAAGCTCTCAGTGCCTCAAATTGTTTGGCGTAGTGAACCACGACGTTGTAGCTCGTGTTTCCGAACGACTTCTGGTATCTACATTCTGTATCAGTCAGTCAAGGTCCGTGAAGAACGAATCACCGATGTCGGTGTTGACGTGAGTGAGGAGGCATCTCCTCATGTTCAGATCCTCCGGACAAGTTGCCTTCTCTTCGATGTCCTGTCCTGTTCAACTCCAAAGCTACGATCATCATCACCTTCTCCCTCTCGGGCACCTCCACCGGTGCAGCCTCCAATTTCTTACTGTAATCGGTCGAACTGCGAGGAGTGAGAGGGATGGAATGATGTGGTACGCACCACAGAGTGTGGGCCATGATAGAGCTCGGTTCGTTTTCGAACACGAGACAGTAATATCCGGTACTCGTGTCGGAAAAGAAGATGGGGTGGTGAATGTTTGGAATGGGTGCCAGTGAAAGGGAGGAAGAACCGATGAAAGTGACCAACTTGACGATCAGATTGTCGATGCCCAGTGGATTCGAATCGAATCTATCTTCATCAGAGACATCCTCTACGAATTTCACCTCTGCAAGTCTTCCGGAGAGAAAGGTGTGGCGAATCGAGAGACCACTTGTGCGATGAGGCCTTTCGAACCCGAGCCGCTCCTGGGCTTCACGGTGTGAACTGCCTCTTCCGATTTGACTTCATCGTTATCCGTGCAGACCTGATCGGATGAGCTATCCTCTTCTTCGTTCGACTCACGATGGCAGGGATATTCTGCGATGAATTGTGTTGAGAGACAACACTCTCAGAAGATACGTTCAGATCGGGAGTCAGATTCGAGTTGGAGTGACGATCTTTCGGTGGTGAACCTGCGAGGGAAGCGGAGGAAGAAGGGATGGGACTGATGGGAATGCCTCCGATGATGAGAGGAGAGTTGACTGTGAACGATCAGATTCATCACATCGACGATGATCTCACGGCTGGATAGATCCGTCTGAGAGCCCTGGAGGAGTGAGTTGGAGAGACGAGAGGATGATCTCACCTTCCTGGCGTGGGTGGGTGTGTTGCCCAATTTGACGGTGGCAGAGAGAACTAATTTTCTCTTTCCCTCCTTGTTGATGGATGTGTTGAGATCGATGAGTGTGGTTCCCCAATTGAGTAGGTCACCATACAACTGCCTGATCTCTGTTACCCTCGTCTGACATCCACATCACCTCTTGATGGCCATCAGAGAGGCCTGTCCCTTCTGTGAGGTCCACTCTGTGCTCATCCGTTCCATCTCTTCCAGGTATTTGTCTTTCTCTTCGTTCCACAATTTGAACACTCCCTGGTATCGCTCAGTGTCTGATCCATGACCAGAATCTTCACTTCGATGAGAGCGTGGTCGTGAGGTAAGTTGTAGTCGGATATGTAATGTTGAATCTTGTACAATATCGAATTGTAAACCTGATGACTGTCAGCATTCTGATGCGAACGAGCCGAATGACTCACGAAAGTGATGAGCTCCGTTGTCTTCTCGAATTCATCCTTCTTCTCTTGATTGGTAGGAGACTTGATCGCGTGACTCTGTAAGACGGATTTGACGGTGGTGGATGAAGGGTCCATGCTCATCAATGCAACGGGAGGTTGATGTACCTACCACGTATCACATCACGTGTTCGTCTCCCCTCACTCACATCCATGACATCGATGGATTCATATTCCATCTGCACTGTGATGTCCCTCCAGTAGAAGTAGATGATGTGTTCCTTGTTGATCTTGTGGGTGCACGGTGTGTTTGTGCTGGGAAGATCACAGTAGAATATGTACTCCAAGAACTTTCCAAAGGAGTAGCTCCAGGCCTCTGTCACACAAATCAGTATTCTGATCGTGAAAAGGTGGAAGCATGATGTGTGATGACAGAGCTAATGCATAGATGAAGAAGAGGTCACCTTGAGAGAGCTCACGGAAGGGAGCGATTTTACTGCACAGAGCACAGATGCTCCACGTCATGATCCCCTCACTCTCGCTGTTCAAATCCATCTTCAACTGCAGATCCGCTTTCGTGATGACGATGTTTACTCTCCCTTCACACGCCATCAGCTCCCCTTACACTCAATTGATCAATTCACCGTCTCTATGGACGAAACTCCTCTCGTGTTCGATCATGTTCCTGCCACACTCCTGGTGGGCACACTTATACGACGTATCGAAGCAGAAAGATTCTAAGAACTGCCCCAAGGTGATGTCGTGCTCTCCGTAATACTCCACGGAGAATGTCTCGTAGGGTGCACACTGTCTCGTGGTCGTAGAGCAGTAGAGGGAGTGGAGATAGAGGATCTGTTGGTGATCGAGGATGTTGTTCTTCGGCATCACATCGCTGACGATCCTCCTCTGCTTCGTGCTCTCTGCGTTGTAGACCTGATGACGTCATAATTCATCACAGTTCGTCATCGGTACCTTCTCGAATTGATGCTCCGCCGTGATGAATAGTCCCACACTATCTTCTTTCTGGATGTGAAAGTCCACACCGAGAGAGCAAGACAACTTGTCCCTCTTCACTTCAGTGGCGCTGATGTGGTTCATATCGCAGTACAGATCTGATAACAAGAAGGTCTCCAATCGAATGTGATGTGCAGCGTAGATGGCAAACTGTCTCTCTTCAGCGAGCAAAGAATGACGATTGTGACTCACCGATAAGACACGTTTGACTTTGTGTAATGCATTGCTGGTTCCACCTCTCAGTAAGATGGTACAACCCAAATCCGTCGGTGAACCATCGAGGAACATACAAGGCTTGATACCGAAAGTCCCTCGATATGTTTCCACGTAAAAGTGCTCCACGTGAGCGAAGGCGGGGGCGTTGATCATGTGCTCCGTAGTGGAGGTCAGTACATCGGCAGACGTAGCCCTTGCGATGCGTTTCACCACCTTCTCTCGTTAGCTACATCACATTTCTCCATCTCACCTTCTCTTTCACGTTCAAGGTGAAGGCGATACCTGCACTGTGTCATCTCTCACCTCTTCGATGTAGTTCACCTGCTTCGAGTAGGAATTCTTGTGCCAAACGAGAGACGTTCTTTCCGATGATGAGTAGATCTGGTCCCAGGGCCGAGATCTGAGCGACGAGTAGCTTGAGGTACATCTCCTCTTGCATGAGAACGTCGTCTAGTTGTAGTAGACGATTCGCCCTCTGGAATCTGGAACGATCATTAGGAGACAGCAGAGAATCGACTCACTCGATGGGGCAGTTGAGAAGCATAATCTTTGGTTTCAGAATGTCTCTCTTCATCTTCTTGTGTGCGACGTTCTTCGTGAAGACGATACCGTTCACATATCTACAATCACTGATCTCTCCCTCCGGTATGACCTCATGGACGTCAATTGCAATCTCATCTACAACGAATCCCCTCACCTTGATTTTTGCGTATTTTCTGATGTCCATGCGATCTCCTCTGGTGATTCTGGGACGGATCTCTCTCGCCGTTCGCAGAGCAAAAGTGATGATCAATGATTTCCACACTAGATCGATGTGTTCTGATCTCAGCATGTCCTCCACGATGCTCTGTCTCGTGTCAATCATGCTCCACTTCATGCATCTCACCTCCAGGTGATCGTGTGAGATTCGTGTGGCGATGGGGCTATTCTCTATGACTGGTCGAGTGTAATTTGCCTCTTCTGCCTTCTTCTCCTCCACCAATCGAGCCAATAGGTTGACGCTGCCTGATGATATCGTCAGTTCCAAATGGATGTCACCGTGGAATAGTGTCCGCTCACTGGGTGTCTTTCTGGCGGGTCGTAATTGTGCGATCTGCGTCACGGAATCGTCCATTTCGTTTCGATCGCCATCGAAGCTGAGCCTTTGGGGTACCAGATTTGTTCTTCTCTCGTCAGATGATTGATTCTTTCTGAAGACACTCACTCTCCATCATTGCTAGGTAATCGATGTCCGAAACTCAACGACTTCCTCTTCGATTCACTATTCAACGTCTCTTCATCCCTAGAGTATACGAGCAGGTATAAGAATGAAGGAAAAGTAGTGCAGTCGATCGAATGTCAGAGACGTAGAGTGACAAAGGATATTGAATCCGAGATGGGAGTTGGCTTGTACGTCTTAGAGATGAACTCCTCCTTGTTCTCTGATCTCTCTTCACTGCGATCACCAAATATGGGCTCCGCATCGAGAGAGAATCGTGGAGAGTAGATTCCCAAGTTCGAACTCTCGTCCCTCTGAGGTGTGATCGGTATCGCTGACATAGGAGGGGTGGTAGCCATCTATCATCGTCATTCAGAATCACATATTCTTCATCACCTGTGGGAATTGTTGAATATCATGTTTCGTCTTCGATCGATAGCACAGGTTGCAGACTCGAATGGTCTGTCCATCGGGCAGTCGAATGGAATTGGAGGAACACCTGAACGATCCATCAGATCGGGGCTTGAAGTGAGCTCCTCACTTGCTGCAGAAGATCTGTCCACACAATCTGCAGTGATGTCTTCTCTTGAGAGCGGAGAAGGCAGATTGACAATCGTAACACAATTTGACCTGATCGTCTGGCATCCAAAATTCTTTGGCGGGCACGAATGTTTTGTTTCTGAGTGAACTCTGTCTCTCTTCATCACTCATCCTCATGCAAATATAAAATAGATGAATCCCATCGTCTTGTATGATTCATATAATATGCGATGATCACAGAATATAAATCTCACTTGTTCCTCTTCCATATCGATTGGTATCTGTTCGACATATCGAGGTAAAGTACTGTACGTGTCATCCTCGAATCTCACTTTGCTTCACTCACGCAGTGGAATAAGCTTTTCCTTTGAACTTCTCTAATATCCTTGGCTTTTGGTACCTCGATCTGGAAGAGGGTGTGTACTCCTTCTTATTCTCTACATCACTCCTTCCCTTTTCTCTTTTTCAACATCGCAGTGAACATCATCACTCACCTCCGATCTCTCACTGATGTCAGACGAATTGGAGAGATTGTCACTGTCCATGATCGGATCATGCATTTGAGGTCTAGGTGAGGCAAGAAAAGAGCTGGCTGATACAGATAAGATGTTGGTGCTCTTCTGTGAGACAGGTGAGTGAGGGTACACATGAGATCAATCTTCACTCTGGGTGTCAACGGAGATTGAGCAGGTGAGGAGATGAAGGATTCGAAGACTTCCACTGATTCCTTCGTTGTTATCTCATTTTGGTCTCTATAGGGTATCAATCAGCTGGACATCTTGTGTATCATTCTCACGGGTTGAAGAAGGTCGAATCTTCGGAAATTGATGGTCGCAATCCATTCGAAGAAGAAAGAGTAACTCTATCTAAAGTGGCAGGCGGAGCTTGTGTTGGGCTATCACCAAAAAATCTGAAGACATTAGATATCCTTTGGTTTCAAGGGACATAAGAACTTTGATACCTCGTGAGAAAGGAAGTAGCACGGCGATCTTGTATAATGTTGGGTGATCCAAACTCTGTGAGTTTGTCTTTATCTCTGGCCAGGGTTAACCTGTCCTTTCTCTGAGGTTCTCCCTTTGCATTTGTCGGTCGATCGGGTCCACTCATCGGTTGCCTGATCTCGGGAAATGTCATGTCCTGGTTGTAAACATGTTGAGAAAATCGAGTTGGTCCAACATCATCGATGACGACACAATGAACGAGAAGAACTTTAAGCTCGTAGAGGGAATCATCAGCCGATCTTATGTCAGTCAAGCTCAACAGGCGTCGCGTCAGAGAGAGAATCTCTTGACCGAGCTGTTGGCACAGGTATCTGTCTTCACAATAAGTTCGAGCTGATTCATCCTGAACGCTCACAGAGGAGGTTACCAGAGGAAGGTTGGGATGATTATACCATCCAATGCGTCCTCCGAGATCTCTCACAGATGGACTCCAACAACTTTGTGAGTCCTTCTATTGCATTCATGTTGACACGAAATGAAGATAGAGAATGTCGGTGTGGGAGACCGAGAGGCCCGAGTTTATTCATCCATCGTTCGCGACAGACACTTTGGTTTGGCTCATGGTCTGGGAAGAAGTGGCGATCTCCTGGCAGAACAACCTAAAGCTGCCGGCTCTTCTCTCATCTCCAAATTGGCTCATTACCTGGTCAAAGACATTCTCAAGACGTCGGGTGAGTCACCCTTCCGTTCTCACGTCCACTGATCTAATAAAGGTCTTACGACCGTGAAATCGTGTCTGATCGTACCCATGGCTACGACCATGACGATTGCTCTCGTTCTCATGTCACTTCGTCAGAAGAAACCAGAGGCTCGATTCGTTTTGTTCCCTAGAATGGATCAGAAGGCTTGTTTTAAATCCATTTACGCTGCAGGACTCACACCCATCGTCATTCCCAATGTCCTGCAAGATGATGAAGTAAGATGCATCTCATCATTCTCACCTGCGACCGACCATCTCTTCAGATAAGAACAGACCTGGAAGAATTAGAGAGGGTCATAGCAGAGAGAGGATCAGATCAGATCCTGGCTGTATTATCCACGACAAGTTGTTTTGCACCACGAGCACCAGACAGGTAGACCATCTTCTCGTCATCTCATCGACACAACCGACATACTTCTAGAATCATCGAGATCGCCATCCAGTGTGCCAAATGGGATATCGGTCACGTGATCAACAACGCGTATGGTCTACAGAGCACGAGATGCAGTCATCTCATCGTAGAGTCCTCAAGGCTTGGTCGAGTGGATGCCTTCGTTCAGAGCACAGATAAAAACCTTCTCGTGCCTGTGGGAGGGGCCATCGTCGCCGCATGTTCCTCTCAGGGAGAATCCATTCTACGAGTGTGCCTCTTCTATCCATCATCTTCTCATCGTCACCAGGAGATCAGTCAGTTGTATCCGGGCCGAGCGAGTGTGTCACCTCTTCTGGACGTGTTCATCACTGCGTTGAGCATGGGTTCGAGTGGATATAAGTCTCTTTTGAGAGAGAGGAAGGAGATGTTCGAATTTTGCAAGAGTGAGGAGGAAAAGAAGACGGTTGAATAACATGAACAGACAAGATGAGAGAGGTGATGGAAAAGTATGGAGAGAAGGTACTAGATACACCGAATAATCCCTTTTCTATGGCTGTGACTCTCCGCAACTACTGTATTGAAGGCAGTGCCACGCACATTGGTGATCAGTCTTCATTTCATTTGTGAACGATATCAGGATCGAAATTGTTCACTCGGTTTGTATCAGGAGTCAGAGTAGTGGATGGCAAAAGCAGTAAGACTATCAACGGAGTGACTTTTGAGGGTTACGAGTCGCACATCGATCGTTATCCCCATCCATATTTCACAATCTCCTGCACGATAGGCATCACAAAAGAAGACATAGAGGGATTCATCGAACGATTAGACAAGGTCCTGTCCGCAATCAAAAAGGACAATAAAATAGGAAAAGATTTGTAAAGCGCGGCATCATCTGATGAGGCAATCTTTGACGAGGGGATAGGATAGTCAACCGAATTAAAAACGATAGTATCCTCTAAATCCAGTCAAACTATTGAAGAGTTCATAATCCGAGAGACAGACGCCACTGCGGGATCGTCACAATGTCTTTTTCCAGTGGAGATGTTTCACGTCTAGAAGCCATCACCCTGATATTACTCCTCTCCACTCAGATGATTTATGGTATTACAACATCGATCCATCTTTCGATTTATAAGATTGCAGGTGTCTACCCGACCTCGAAAATCATTCGTACACAGTCATTTGTAGGACAAAATTTCTGTGGTAATGACCCCAATTGCAATACACCTTTCGCCTGCAACAATGGGACGGGCCTGTGGAATAATGGCAGCATTACATGGAAGACTGACGAGAATCAAATCGTCGTTCAAATCACTGTAGAGGTTCGGGGGAAATTCAACTGCGCGGGGGAAGGGTGAGTTCCATCGGACATCTCATACTCACATCCGCACTAGAGCTATCTTTCTGCACTTGAACAACAAAATGATATTCACACAATCCAATCGGACTAGATCTCTGGGTGAGATCGAGAAGAGACACATCGCATCGGTCTGACGTGATGTAGGTGGTCAGAGCGGCTGCAACTGCAGCGATTGCAACACATCCATCCGATACGAAGGTGACCCTCACTCTCACCTCGAACCTCATCCCGACAGGCCCGATGACGAACGGACTCTCGGAATACTACAACGGTAAGTCCAACACCGTCCAGATTTCCGCCAATTACACCATCTGCATCAGCGACATCATCGTCACGGTGAATTACACCGACAGTGAGTCCGTTCACTCGACGTCACGTGACTCATCCACAGTCTCCTCGCTGAGAAAAGGAATCGTCCTACCCACCTGCGGACCTCTCACCGGAGGAACACTGACCAACCTCTACATGGACGTCCCCAACGCCACTGACGTTCCCTTCATGTGCGCCTGGAAGGATCGTGGTGGTTCCATCTACACCACGGACGACCTCAGCGTCAGCTCGGGTGGTTTCACTTGCATCACACCTCCCGTCCCTCACGCGGGAGACATGGTGAGATGATGTCCTCTACTCTGTCTGATCCCTTCAGTCCATGGGTTTCTACTTCCCCTTCAGTGATTACTTTGTACCGCTCGAGATCGACTTCATCACGGATCCGGTGAGAACTGACTCTCTTGTTCGATTCGACTCATTCGCATCAGTTCTGGACGTTCTACCGTCAGCCCACTCTGTCTCACATTACACTTGGATCTTGTGACAAGCAGAGGGACGAGGTGAGAGACGTTGGATCCCTTCATCTCAACGAGGCAGGTTATGATCATCGGTGAAGGTTTCGTCAACGGATCCTGTAGGTCACAGATCTGCATATGGAAGAACGGTCCGATCATCCTGCAGAAGACCACTGGTCACGTGAGTCTTTCTATTCGACGGGAGGTTGACCCTCTCAGGTACTCAATTCGACGCACTACACCTGCGATAAACCCGCAACCCTTCCACCGAACGGATCGACCGTCGCCGTCTCTGTCAACACCGAAGTGTTCACCCCACAGACGGTCTCTTACATCTGCCTCGGTGGATCTGGTGAGTCACATCTACAACGATTCAATCTGACGCGCGAGCAGATCCGAATGAGGAGAAGACGTCACTTCCAGGCTGGCTGTACGTTTTGTTCATCTTTGGGGGTGCAACGGCGATTGCGGTGGCCATCTTGGCTATATCTCAGCGGCTGTTAGCCAAGAGAAGGGACGGTGAACAGAGAGCCCTCCTGGCTGGACACTTGTCGTCGGACAACAATCATCTCATCTACCGTAGCATCGAGTTCAGCGCGTTGAAGTGTATGCAGAGGATCGGAAAGGGAACCTTTGGAGAGGTGGGAGGGAAGGAGCATCGTTGTGATGATGAGATCAGGTGTACAAGGGAATGTGGAATGGAACAGAAGTGGGTGAGTGATCGTGGCATCCACACGTCCATCTTATGGAGGCTGATGACGTACAGCGATCAAGTTTCTGACCATGTCCAACATGAATGCAGAATTTCTGGATGATTTCAACAAGGAAGTGTCGATCATGAGGTGAAGGATTTGTAGATGATGGGACTGAGGAGGAGCAGGGGATTGAGACATCCGAACATCTTGCAATTCTTGGGTGCATGCACCACCATGCCTAACGTTTGCATCGTCATGGAGTACATGCCGTTAGGTACGTTTCTTCTTTTCTCATCTCCGCAGAGAGAGCAGTAAATGCTGAGTGTATCGTTCTCGACCGAGAGAGGATGTCCAGTGTCTAAACTAACATCAAGATCTCATCATCACATCATCTCCTTCGTGTTCTATATCCCTTGTTGACTGATATTGTACAGGATCACTGTACAAGATATTACACGACGACTTCTCAGAAGAGATCGACACCAACTTGGTGAAGAGAATGATGTTAGACGCAGCCAGGGGCATGAACTACCTGCACAAGTCCCAGCCCATCATCATCCACAGAGATCTCAAATCGCACAACCTCCTCGTCGATGAAAACTGGAAGGTCAAGGTGACTCCCTCTCCCATCGACTTGATCTCACCCTTCAGGTCTGTGACTTTGGCCTCTCCAAGATCTTAGAGACGAAATCAGAGTTCTCTCTCATGACAGCCTGCGGTACACCGTCGTGGAGTGCCCCCGAGATCCTGAGGAGTGAGAGGTACACGGAGAAGGTGGACATCTACAGCTTCGGTGAGTGACGAATGGAGAGGAGGAGTGACGAGGATAGGGATCGTTCTGTGGGAGTGCGTGACACGAGAGGATCCTTATGCGGGCATGGCACCGTATCAAGTGGTCATTGCCGTTGGGACAAAGTTCATGAGGCCGACAGTGCCTTCGGATTGTCCTCCAAAGTGGGCAGAGCTGATGAAGGACTGCTGGAAAGAAGACCCGTTGGCCCGTCCTTCGTTCGATGACATCATGGACAGGATATTGGATCTATAAATCCTTGTAGAAAATCTATATCGTTCACAAAGATGTATCAGAAATGCACAAGCTCCAACTTGATCTTTATGGCGAAGCACTATTGTGGAGCGACGATGCACGATCACTTGGTGGGCGAATCCTGTCGCACCACATGGAAACTCCGGCCCCATGTCTCCACTTCCACCATGTTCCACCTCCAGCAAATGTTCAACTGGCCATTGTCTTCAGCAACCTTGATATCCTCGTCTGTCTGGGGGCGGTTGGGGCAGTCATAATTGTCCAGCACTCCCCCATACATCCCATCGGAACCCCTGATCGGTTTCCATCGCTGGTTGTCTAGACATGGCCATGTGGTTGCATATCGCTGGCTGACTGGCGTCTGAGAATATAGTCTTTCCGTTGGTGGTATTCCACATGATATAACCTTATCTTGTGCGTCGTGTTGGGCCCAAATATATGACCTAACTCGTGGGCCGCGATCAACCACCATGCTCCTGTGTTGGACACCCACCCAATTGAGTGAGAAGGGGTGCATAGACCCATGTGGAACCGACTCCTGCAGTGGTTCCCTCACTGCAAGTAGTTAATAGAAGTTGTATTCTGGGTTATTATCACTGAAAGAAATTAGCTTTGGCCTCAACAAAAACAGAACGTCACTCGACGGTTGACTGTAGCCATATAGCTCTGGAAGGACTCTAAAGTACGCTGGCTCAAACATCTTTCCTTGTTTCATATAAATTGTCGTCGCTGCTGGCGGAAAACGCATCATATTGATAAGTATTGGGTAGCACTGTCAGGTGGATGTTGAATGAGTACTCAAATATACCAGAAACTCTGCAATCCATCAATGTTTGTTGTCATAAAGGTTGGAATCGATCCACTTACCTGTTCAGATAGTCATCCCAGTCTCCATTTCCGATATCCCAACTCCAATGAAACCATGCCTCCTAGATAAAGTCTAAATTTGGTTTTGAAAGGAGTGAATGACTTACCAAGTAGACTGATCATCGTTGTACCGCATGCTGCTGGCGGTACAGTAGAGGTTCTCTCGATGACTGGCTCTCCAGTTGAGTTATTCAGCAAGTACCATCGCCAGTAGCAGGAGCGAACGTACCTTCATCCTTCAACCGAGGGGAATGATTTCGAAATAGCAACAGTTCCGCAGAATTTTATCTGTCCAACAAGGATGATACTGCTCAGACTGGTCTCAGTTGGACTGCTGCTCGAGTGCCTGGCGCTGATGGCAAGACAGAGCTCACTTATGTTGGCCGTTCCAGAGTACAAATCGACCTCACAGACACCTTCTAATGTGCCAACTCAACCTTTGACTGGAACCGTTACACAGTGAGCGATAACGTTCGATGTCCATCACAGATTAACTTTAACAGAGCGGAGGAAAGGGCTATCTGATGACGACCAACATCAACGCTACACAGCCCAAGGAGTGGTATTTGTCCCTTGCCTTCGGTAGTCAAGGCCCGATTACTATAGCCGATGTACATACCAGCACGAGCGTGATTCTGCAACTGAACGTGGTTCTCCTCCTTGTGCTGTTTGCCTTGATACTATAGTCATTCGACGGAATAAAACGCAACCAGAGTCATAGATTCACTGCGATTCATTCTATAGATCAGACACGAGCACCCCTTCCTCTCGTCTAAATTGCGAAAATGATTCCGCAGTCTACAACCAACGAGAAACCGGAGATGTGATCATCTCGACACAAATCGAGATGAAGAGCGTACTAAGCTTGTTGCAACGTCCTCAGACGTGCATCAATTTGCATTTGAAGCCAAATGGTAATTTTATTCACCAGAGAATGTTGCATCAGGGCTACAGGATGCCGGTGTCGAGAGGTGAATGACAATATTATTGTTCGACTCAGTTGTCAGCAGATTCTATTCCATCCGCAGAAGAATTGTTGAAGAAAGTGCAAGACACATGTGAGTCTTTCTCTCTCGACACGCACGTGATGCAAAGACAGACCAGCGTAAAGTGGATACTAAAAGTAAGGCAATCAAATTACACAGGAATACCTTGGGTGTAAAGCCTCCTTTGGCTGCTTATGAGATCATTGTTCACTTGAGAAAGTTGAAAGACGTTGAAAAGGTAGGAAAGTACCTCAATCAGTATCATCATCTTCATTGCAGTTGGGAGAGGTTTTATCCATCCTTGATCACTTCCAAGTCAAGCTCGACAAAAGCACTCACGAGGAGATCATCAAGTGAGCGGCAATCACCATCACACATCCTCTAATTCATATCATCCTCGACGATTGACGAGACGACCAGAACCTATTTGGAGAATCAAGACCCTGCATCGGCTTACATCTGGACGCAGCTCGCCATGAGTCGGGGCATCTTCCCGACGGCAGACATCATGTCACCCGTCGTGGAACATCTAAAGTCACAGAACGACTGGGATGCTCTGGACCAACTGACTCAGGTTCGCATTCATCTTCACCTCTCATATCCATCCATTCACCACCTGCATCACTGACCATCTCACAGAGGAGGAGGCAGCCGGTGAACAAATCTTCTTCTTCCTTTCGATCGGTGAGTTGTACACGTCAGTAGACATCTGATACAAGTAGACCGTGGATAAGACCATCGCCCACTTGGAATATCTGAGAGACACGAACGTCTCCATCGACAGCAGACTGTACGCTCAATCTCTACAGAGTGAGTGAAGACACAACGAAGGGAGAGCTGAGACACTGCAGACGTGAAGAACGATCCAGAAGCCCAGAAGAAGATCACAGAGTACATGTTGAAAGACAACATCAACCATTTCAACGTCGAGTTGAATCCTTTCCAAAAGCCAGACGAGGTGAGAGTGACTCTCTTGACGAACGACTGAACGGAGGAGGCCTTTGAAGAGATCGTCCAATTGAGTAAGATGGACAACTTCAATCCAGAAAATCACGTTTCCAATCTCATTCGCATTCTGAGCGTCTACGCGACAGAGCCACACAAGGCGGAGCGCGTCATCCAATTTCTAAAGGACCACAGTGAGAAGAACCATGAGAGTCTGTTCCTCACGTCATTCAGACATCCAACCGAGGACCATCTTGTTGGAATACATCGTCCGTCACTACACTTTCGGTGGTGCAAAGATGAACGAGATCATGTACTGGGCCAACAAGGCCGAGAGGAACTCGGTGAACCATCATCTCTCTACAGACACTGACGCCATCAGATACCTCTGTCACTGAAGACATACGAAGACATCATCCGGGCCTGCTGCGTTTCGAAGAACAAACTAGCCATGTCAGAGGTAAATTCATCCTTGGAGAAGCAGCTGACGTGGCCACAGTGGAGACAGAAGATGATCGCCGCTGGACTACCGATCACCGTCCCCGTCTACAACTCCTTCTTGAAGATGCTGTGCTCGTCAGACAAGATGGACAAGCTGGAACAATTCTTAGACACCATGAAGAAGAACACTTCGGGGCCAGACGCGAACACGTACAACATCCTCTTCCAGTACTACGCGACGAAGAGAGACCAACCGAACATGCTTCACTACATGCAGCAAGCAGAGAAGTACGGATACACAAAGTACGGGCTCAGATCTGTCCTCGAGACATTCCACGAGAACACGCCAGAGTGTGAAGAGATGATCGAGTTCATCATGTCTGTGGTCAAGTTACCGTTGGATCCCAAATTAGCTCACCTCGTTCTGCTCAAGTCTACGAATCCAGAGCGCTGGATACAGAAGGTGAGGGGGTGGGCTGATTGTAGATTGACGGAGGACAGATGGACGGACCCAGGATGAGACTGTCCAGCCCCCTCGTGAGCACCATCATATCTCACTACGAGAAGGTGCAGAATCAAGGTGAGAGGTGGAGTGTCACGATGGAGCTGATGTCGGTGCAGATGAGGTGGCAAAGTGGAAGAACATCGGGGAACACGTGAAAGGTACGGAGGAGAGAGAGCGTGGGCTGAGGTTCGGCGCCAAGTGAAGAAATGAAAGTTTTTTTGTCGAATCGGCCCGATTTAATTTAGAAGAAAAAGAAAATGTGAATTTGAATGAAATTTCTTTTGTCTTTCGGGATTTGAGAACAAAGCGATGGCGAAATTTCAAAGGAAGACACAAATTGAAGAAGGACGAAATGATGACAAAAGGGCCCAATTATCAAGAGAGTCGAAAGTATCAATCGCGTAAGCAACACAACAGCACAACACACAGTCACACATGTCTGCCCAACCACAGGAGGTCGAAAAATTTGCCTTCCAGGCCGAGATCAATCAGCTCCTCTCGCTCATCATCAACACTTTCTATTCCAACAAAGAAGTCTTCCTGAGAGAGCTCATCTCCAACGCCTCTGACGCCCTCGACAAAGTTAGATTCCAATCCCTGACGGACAAGAGTGTCTTAGATGCAGAGCCGGAGCTCAAGATCAACCTCATTCCGGACAAGGAGAACAAGACTCTGACCATCCAAGACACTGGACTCGGAATGACTAAAGCCGATCTCATCAACAATCTGGGTACCATCGCTCGCTCCGGAACGAAGAACTTTATGGAAGCCCTCTCTGCTGGTGCCGACATCTCCATGATCGGACAATTTGGTGTGGGCTTCTACTCTGCATACCTGGTCGCCGAACAAGTCAAAGTCATCTCCAAACACAACGACGACGATCAATACATTTGGGAGTCTTCTGCTGGAGGAGAATTCACCATCACCCACGACACGACAGGAGAGAGACTCAAGAGGGGAACCAAGATCATCCTCTACCTCAAGGACGACCAGCTGGACTATCTGGAGGAGAAGAAGATCAAGGACATCGTCAAGAAGCACTCGGAGTTCATCAACTACCCCATCCATCTGTACGTAACGAAGGAGACCGAGAAGGAAGTCGAGGATGATGAGGAAGAGAAAGAAGATGAGGAAGGAAAGGCCAAGGTCGAAGAGGTGAATTCACGTTCGTGCGTTTCACATGATGTCGCTCACACGATGGACAGGTGACAGAAGAGGATGAGAAGAAGAAGGAAAAGAAGAAAGTGAAGGAGATCACTCATGAATGGGACGTCCTCAACAAGACCAAGCCCCTATGGACGAAGAATCCCAAAGACGTCACGAAAGAAGAGTACACATCCTTCTACAAGGCTCTAACGAATGATTGGGAGCAGCACTTGGCCGTGAAACACTTTGTCGTGGAGGGACAGCTCGAGTTCACCGCCCTCTTATTCGTGCCCTCCAGACCCCCCTTCGACATGTTCGAATCGAAGAAGAAGAGGAACAACATCAAGCTCTACGTCCGCCGCGTGTTCATCATGGACGATTGCAAGGATCTCATTCCCGAGTGGCTCAACTTCGTCCGGGGTGTCGTAGATTCGGAGGATCTACCCCTAAACATCTCGAGAGAGACCCTTCAACAGAACAAGGTGACGTCACATCTTCTTCACATTACAGATCTGTGATTGACACAGTACAGATCCTCAAGGTCATCCGAAAGAACCTCGTTAAGAAATCGATCGAGCTCTTCACCGAATTAGCTGACAACAAGGAAGACTACAAGAAGTTCTACGATGGCTTCTCCAAGAACATCAAGTTGGGCATCCACGAAGATCAAACGAACCGCGCCAAGCTCGCCGAGCTCCTCCGTTACCACTCGACCCGATCTGGAGAAGACATGACCTCCCTGAAGGACTACGTCTCTCGCATGAAGGAAGGACAGAAGAGCATCTACTACATCACTGGAGAGAGTCGACAGGCCGTCAACAACTCCCCCTTCATGGAGAAGCTCAAGGCCAAGGGATTCGAAGTCCTGATGATGACAGACCCCATCGACGAGTACGCCATGCAGCAGCTCAAGGACTTTGACGGAAAAAAGTTTGTCTCCATCACGAAGGAGGGACTCACTTTGGACGAAACGGAGGAAGAGAAGAAGGCGTTCGAAGAGCTCAAGGCCACCTACGAACCTCTGACAAAGGTCATGAAGAACATCCTTGGAGACAAAGTGGAGAAGGTGCACGTGTCTTCTCATCTGGTCAAGTCACCCTGCGTCTTGGTCACGGGAGAATACGGATGGTCTGCCAACATGGAGAGGATCATGAAGGCACAAGCACTGAGAGACCCCGGCATGTCCTCTTACATGACTTCAAAGAAGACGCTCGAGATCAACCCACACAATGGCATCATCGTGGAGCTGAAGAAGAAGGCGGAAGCGGATGAGAACGACAAGACGCTCAAAGATCTCATCTTCCTCTTGTTCGAGTCTTCTCTCTTGGCGTCGGGTTTCTCGCTGGAAGATCCATCTACTTTCACGCAGAGGATCAATCGCATGATCAAGCTGGGACTGTCTTTAGAGGAGGACGATAAGGAGGAGGAGACGCAAGCTAAGATGGACGAGGACCTGCCTGCATTGGAGGAAGATACGGAGGGAAGCAAGATGGAAGAGGTCGACTGAGTAGAGAAATGTAGATAAAGAGTATAGAATGGTATCAGTCTCGCGTTATGTGAAGATATATGTTCAGGCTGTTCTTCACAAGATCAGACGTCCGATAGCTCATGAGAAGAGACGACATGTAAAAGAGATTGTTTAATAAAGTTGCTTTGCCCTCTCCGTCGATTATTTTGTAAATCAGACATTGTGAGTGGGATCGGCGTAAGCTCGGCTAGGTAGACGCTCGCCATGACTCATACTGAGTCTGCTGCGTTCGTCTCCTCTAAAGAGATTGTAGTTGTGTGGAAATTATAGTTGAGGCGCCTCCTGCATCACGGTCAGTTCGTCTCATCACGCTGAGATCACGCTACCTCTTGGAGGCAGTAGACATGTCCTTCACGAGTATATCTTCCACTGTCTGTGGTCCTTCTAAAGTGGACCAATTTTTGATGGGAAAATGATACTCGTGGGCTTCATCAAGCATGTTCTTGATAGAAGAGTAGAATTCTTGTAACTCTTCGATGAGGGTGTCGTCTCTCTCGGAATCGAGGTACATGGACATCTCGACTGAAAGAGGAAGGGTGCATTGGGAGATGAAGCCTGAGGAGATGAGATGGGGATGGACCTTCCGTCGTATCACCTTGATGGCCTGACAGAGGTGTTCGATGTTGATCGTCGTGAATAACTCTTCGGGCAGAATTGTAGACGGATTGGCAGCGAGAAAGGCCTCGAGGTCCTCGGCTATCCTCACCGGTCGATCCTAACCAGTTGTAATTCTTAATCTCAGATCTTGGAAATTTGCCTTGATCCATGAACTCCAGATGGACTTGAGTGTAGGAGGAATCGGAGAGCTGTGAAGTCGCCGCTCCATTGGATGGCTGGTCGAACTGAACGAATTCTGTTGAACCGTCCTCGCTGCCAGTGGGTGTGTCTTGAGGAGAATATTGGTCTGTTCGTCTTCAGTCTGGGGTAAATCAGATGGATTGCACCTTCAGATGGAGGGGTAGCGTCAACAACGAGAGGTTTTGGAATGTCGGGCAGACGTTTGACTCTCTGTGCCCCACACTGCTTGTTTCTGATGGGTGTGGGTTCGTAGGGCTCTTCAGCTCTACCCAGAGAGCTCTCCATCCAATACACAATGCTGGGTCCATTCATGTATCTAATCCTTTCAGTCGACAATGGTGAATGGTATGACTGACCCTGAAACGGATCTGAATTCTTCATATAGATTTGGTATCTTGACTCGCACTCTTTGGTCTGTGATGATTTTCTTCAGAGCTCTCTGGTTGAGCTGCTTCAGAGTGTGATTATATTCCTTATGACCACTCTCGAAACGAACGCCGTGCTGCACGTTTTTTCCCGTAGAGATTCGCTTGACGCGCTCCAGCGTTTCCTGGCGAAGACCAAGTTTTGTTATACAGTTGGAAAAGATGGCTTTCTCTGGAGCTTCAGGCATCGGTTGATGAGCGATGAGTATTCTGTTTGTCTCAGGTTTTGGCTGATGTGGAGGAGATTATTTTCTGGAATTTTCAATTGCAATCTCAACAACGCGGACCTTGTCTCTCATAGTAACTTTTCTGGTTCTCGTGGTCAGTCAGTACAGTGGATATCGTCAGCTATGTGAACGATATCAGCGCGTAGACCTCATCGATGTATAACTAGAACTCATGATAGCAAGAGGACTGCATGCGACGGGAGCTACTGTCCTTCATCACGGTAAGAGATGTCAAGAGAGGAGCAGAGGCAGGGTTCCTCAAGAAGAGCGACCGTCTCAACATCTTGGTCATCGGTCTGACGTCAAGATTGTCGACGGTTTTGTGGCTGATGATCATCATGGGATAATTGAAACCAACCCTCTTGCGTGTTCTCTCTCGGTCATCGCCAGGTGGCACCACAATGACAATCCTCTGAGCCTAATACATCTACATCCATTAGAATCATATTTTGTTCACTCGTTCTGTTCTGTAGCTCCCTACCACTGGGAGGACTGCGGTATTCCAAAGGACGTCAAAGTGGCCCGTTGTAAAAAGAACATCTTTTTTTGAGAGGTCCAAGTTTTCAAGGTTCGAACGTATGCAACACAATGGAAGATGAAGACAAGTCAAAGAGAAGAAATTCCGTTGCCATTCGAGCCAAATCTGTCTCGTGAGTCGAAAAGATGGACACGCCAGTATGTCAACACAGACTCATCCATTTGAACAGCAATTTTGTAATACCTGGCTCTGATTGCACGGCCAGAAGAAAACAGTTGGGTTTGAATCCCCACCGTATCTTGGATGTTTTAGAGGTTGGCAAACTCTTCCAGGTCTCTCAGAGAGAATCTGACAGCCAGAAACGTTACGAGAAGGCCATACAGTACAGACCAGACGAGGTGACGTAGCACATCACCCCCGACCGAAATGTGCACTATCTCTAACTTACAAAAAGGTATCCAATGCGAGACCTTCTTTTTCGAACACTCGCAGTCGAGCGAGCTCCGTATCATCCATCACGGGAATCAGCAAGCCAGACGCAACCACGCCCAACAACGACATCATCACAGACCCTACCATCATCGTCATCACAGCAGACGAACAAGAAGAGAGGAACAAGCTCAAATCGAAATTGAATTGGTTATTGGAGACAGAAGAGACGGGCACCATCACATTATCCACCCTGACCCCACAGGAGGTGACAACGATGCGATGCACATCGACATCATCTCAACTACCTCTAGCACGATAGAGCTTACGAGAGTGCACTGCACTGTCTCCTCTTCCCCCTCTTACAGTACCAAGACTCCACCGTTTTAGAAGAGACCGAGAAGTTAGCTCCCCGCCTCACAACTTTAAAAGAGAGCACTGAATATCGCTCCCTCATTCCATTCCACTTGGAAGATTATCAATTACTGAAGAAGCTCTATCGCATGAAGGACGAGAACGCACACACGGAGATCATGAACCGAGTCTTGAGCGCAGATTACGTGAGGAAACACGGACTCGAAAAGAACTGACGGAGGTAGTTTGTATATACTCTGCTGTCTGAGAACATCAAGCACACGAACACGTCTGAATTGTACAAAAAAGAAGCCTTTTCGGTGAGATGATTGAGAAGAGTGTGTGCTGACGAGAAAAAGATCGAAGACAACCACACACAGTGGGTCAACTATCATCAAAACAGTTACAAGCCCATGTTGAATCGTCTCAAAATGGTGAGAACAATTTCATCTCCTTCAGTTCAAATCTCCGCAGGACGCCAATTTCCAAGGCATCATCTCCATCGACATCATCGAAGCGAGAGGTTTGGTCGCGAAGGAGAGAGGTAAACTAGATTTTTTCTGAGTGTCTCACCCTCTCCAGACTCTTTCACTAGCAATCCATTCTGTGAAGTTTCTCTCGTGGCGGGAGACCTCATGAAAGGCTCGGCAAATTCACAAGACGAGAAGAAGGCAAAAACTTGCGTCATATCGAAGGTGAAGAGTGAAACTCGATGAAAACTCACGGTGATAGACATTGAATCCAGTTTGGATGCAAGAATTTGCTTTTCCTTTGACGGAGACTTTCCGCGCTTACCGTCTCAAATTTACAATTTGGGACCACAGCCCGGCGGGAAAGAGTTACATGGTGATGACGTCACGCCACGTCATCGATTGTACTGACTACCGAAGGGTGAAGTGGAAGTAGATCTCGGAACGATGAGAAACCACTCCACGAGGGATGAGTGGCTTCACTTGACGAAAATGGGAAAATGGACTTCCTTTGGAAACATCACCGTGAGCATTTTTCTCCTTCTCTCTTATTTCGTTTCTCTTTCAAAATTGATGGAAGGACAGGTTTCGGGGGACATTCACGTTAGAATCCACCTCAACTTCAGGACGTTAGTGACCGACTTGCAACCGGAGAGTTCACCGAATTATCCGTTCGTTCCCACGGAAGCAGAGGCACACAAGTACTACGATCATCTGTTGGATCTGGTATTGCGCATGGAAAATCCAGATCTACACGAGATCCATCCACCGTCACCCTTCTGTCAATCTCTCTTGGAGGAGTACTCGTACCGTGAGATGATTCGTCTACATCTCATCTCTATCATCACGTTCCAATGTCACTTGTCTCGTAACAATGTTGTCTATACATATGACCATCATATATGGATATCTCACAATCGTTCAGGTTACTGCATTCCGTATTATCACAGGGCCCTGGCGTGAGTCGAACCGAAAACTCATCGAAATCTAATCGAAAACCAGACACCTGGAGTGGCTGTTGAACCACTGGACTCTGAATCGACTGACCATCTGGACCGTCTACGAGGCCATGCATCACATCGAGCAGATCAAATTCAGAACTAAATTAGACATGACGAAAGAAGAAAGGAAGAGATATCGCGAATGCATGACCAAAACGAGAGACTTAACAGAAGAAGCGATGGGCAGTTACATCCAAGTGAGTTCCTCTCGTGACGAATCGTGACGTCACCATGACGTCATCCCAGTTATTCGAAGGTAAGAAGATGGACGGAACGCTCAAAGCTCTCTCTCAAGTTCTCGTCTTCGTCCTCTTGATGTCGAGAGAGGCACCGGCCACCATCATGGATAATCTCATCAAGGTGAATGGATGTAATGGATGCATCTAACTCCATCAGAATTCAGCGAGCAGTCTGTACATGAATTACGTCGCAGAGGCTGAGCCTCTCAACGCAAGGAAGATGACGGATGTCATGCAGAAGATACTCCAACACATGGAAGACGATGCACAAGTCTATCAGTCACAATTTGGAAAGTGAGTCGTTACGACCCATCATCATTCAATGCATCTCACATCGAATCAGGGAGACGATTCTATTGGCCATCACATCATCGGTGTACAAGGGGTTCCTCCTTCAAGACATCACGAAGGTGTGTGGGAACTCGTGGGAGATTCTGAGACTGTGACAGGTGGTGATGGACGTTCCCAGCATCTTATCTGCAGATCTATCCACGAGCGATCTGTTCGACATGCATTTCTGCGTGGTCGAACTCAACAAGATCTGGAAGAATCACCTCAAGTACGTAACGTACGTACGACATGCAGCTGACATCTGACAGGATGTCACCGATACCCCTGGAGGACATGTTCGAGCCTTACATACTGATGTGGATCGATTCACTGAGAGACCGTCTACGCTTCTGGATGAAGCAATCGATCAACGAAGATGAAGTGATGATTGATATGGAGACGTCTCACAATACTGACCGTCCCAGGCGAGTGGATGGGAAGCCCTCTCCATGGAGCAGATCCCACCGATTCTTCATTCCTCCTCGGTGGTCGATCTCTTCCAATGTCTCGACACGTGCGTCACTTTCCTCGCTTCCTTCGAAGACGAAATCGGTAGAGAGAAGAACATCCGCAACCTCCTCAATATGGTATGTCCTCTCAATTTTCTTATTTCATGCTCATCTACAACCAGGTAACGGTCAATGTCATCGAGTTTTTCGTCCAACAACTCAAACTGTCGTGTCTCAACGACGTCACGACGAAAAAGATCCGAATGTCTTCCGGCCTCCTCACCCCGGAGAGAAGTCCCTCCCGTGGAGCTGCTTCTCCACGACTCGTTCCCAGCCGAACCGGTTCCTTCGGTGCCTCTCCGAACCGTCCCACGGCCAACACTTCCTTCTGTCCCTCCCAACTGAGACCCTCGAACTCCGGCTCCTTTGGAGCTGCTTCTCCAAAGATGCCTCTGAGACCCTCTGAGAATGGATCCTTTGGGAAGGGCGTGACGTCACCTCTCTCTCCCAAGGGAATCCGATCACCCACCTCTCCCAGTGGAGTCACTTCACCCATGTCATCCAGATTCTCCTCTTCACCCATGCAAGTGCAGAGGAACACTTCTTCACCCAAAATGGCCTCCTCACCCAAGGTATGACGTGGCGTGACGTCATCAGCTAGTGGAGGCTGATCGTTGTAGTTGACGCGATTGGCCAGCAAGTTGTTCGGGAGGAGTCCGAGCTTCTCTTCACCCACCGAAATTCCCGCCAACGGTGACGCGGTGACCTCACCCACCCGAGAAGTACCTCAGGTGATATGTGACACTTGACACTTCTGACATCCATCAGATGTCATCTTCCTCCACCGGGAATGCTGCCTTCAAGAGTCCACCGAGTGGCCTCAGCGTGAGTCTTTCCACTACGAAAGTCACTCAACTCCATCAGTTGAGCATGAGATTGACACCCCGTATGTCTGGATCGACACCAGACGTCCAGCGTATACCGGAAGCACTCTTAGCCTCTTCACCGAAGACTTCGATCAGTCATTTGTCACCTCGTCTGTCATCGAGTCAGACGAACGTGATGAAGAGCGAGGGAAAGACACCTCCTGCACTGATGAGCTCACCGATGGCATGGAAGAAGAGAAATCAACTCAAGTGGATCGTACCGAGAGATCTGTGCATCAAATTGAACGATATGGAGATGGTGGGAGCACTGCAGGACGATTTCTCCACACACATTCGAAAGTGAGAAAAAAGAGGATGGGAACGGGAGTTGAACTCGAGGCAGGACGTTGAACTACCCCAACGAAGACGAGACCGTTTTGAACCTACTCAAGCCAAGCATCAACGCTTCAAGGTCCACGTACAGTGACCTGTTAGATCTGCTGGTGACATACATGAACCATGACATGAAGATCGAAGTGGAGAAGATATTCGATCCACGTACGAACGGTAACGCGGAGCCCCTCTTCACTTATCTGTCTGCACAATTGGACGTCCTTCACAATTGGATGTACCCCGGTGAGACATTCGAGAGGTAGAGTGAAACTGATTGTGACAGGCGTCTTTCAGAACACGCTGCAGAAGATCTTCCTCATTCTGACCAAGGTGAGAGCGTAGTGGTGACTTGTGATGACGTCATACAGAATCTCGAACTACAACTGTTCCCGTTCAACGTCGACGATGAAACGAACTCTCAGCCCAAAGTCCCACTCGTTCAGCGAATGATCGAGGTAATCTCTCTCTTCTTCTCTCTCTGACACGAACAGGAACTCTTCCGTTTCTTCACTGCAGACGGTACAGACCTACCCAAGAGCTACGCAGAGAAACACACGAGGCATCTAAAAGACTGCATCTCTCTCTTCACCATGTCCACCGCCGAACTCTTCGAAGTCGTGGAGAGGAAGAGGAAATCGAACCGTCCCATCCTCGTGAAGAGAGACGTGAAAGAGAACGTGAGAGAGGACGGTGGAGAAACGACCATCACCACGGAAGTGACTTCGCCTTCTACTGGAAGGAAGACAAAGGTGACGATGCCAAAGAGCGTGGAGAAGGCTAGGGAGAGTGAAGAGCAAAAGTTTGACATGATTCCTTCTTCTTTTGCTCTGCCGGCTCTGGCCATACTCATCAACCGATCGAAAGATGGTGAGATGACGTGGAATGATGTCATAGAGTGACACGATGTAGGGGATAGTGAGGCGAAGAGTGTGTTGAAGAAGAAGAAGGAGACGCTGGGATCACAGTTGATGTGTAATCTCATGGGTATCTACAACGAGGAAGAACATCTCATCACGAGTGAGTGATCATCGCGATTTCATCCATCCACTTACATCGATGGATGTACATCGATTGATGTGCACCGATTTGATGTGTATCGATTGACATCATCAGAATTCTTGTGTTCCATCCAATACACGTTCGGCTCCCTCGTAGTCCTGAGCAGTTACATCGCCCTCCACAAGTTCATCGGCAATTCACATCCAACAGTCATCGCCATCCGCGACATCACATCCATCGCCAAGAGAGAGAACAAGGGTCTCTCCATCGTCTGCAACGACGGACAGGTACCCTCTATCCCTCTCCATCCATCGTTGAACATCAACAGGAGTACATGATTTCGAACCTGTACGAAGTATCACGCAAGCACGTCATCGATGCCATCAAGTCGAGAGCGAAGGCGGTAGGAAACAAGAGCATATTGGGTAAAGGTGAAGACCTTCATCAGAGACAGTGGATTCATTCTTTGCAGTGGAGACGAGGAATACGAGTTTAGAAGTAGAAGAACAAGTGCTGACGGGGGCGACGGACCCGAAGGCGGTGGAGAAGTGGAATCGTGTCGTTCGAGAGAAGTTTGGACAACCGAGAGAGACGGTGTTGGGAGGTGCGTTCGAATGGAATGTGTAGATGTGTCTGTGACGCTGGACAGTTTACACTTGTTATTATCGTCACAACGTGCCCGAATTTGGACATTTGATTGTGACGGAGGGGTTGGTCTGCTTCTCGTCATCGAGGCCTCTGCTGCCTCATCATCTGTGTATTCCTCTGTCACAGATCGCGGACATCTCGACTCAGAATGCCGCGTGGATCTTACCTACGGCGTTGAGCATCACGAACAGTGAAGACAAGAAGGTGATGATGAGATGAGATGGTGAAGGGGACTGATGGAGGATAGCACGTGTTCAGCTCGTTTTCGAATCGGGACGAAGTCTACAATCTGATCCATAGTCTGTGGTTCAGGAGGATCAAGTATACCGAGGAAAAATAGATTGTCTTTTGTACTTGTTTCATTTCTTCTTCGTCATCGGTAACCTCACCTCTCTCACTTGTCCTCTCATTGATTCTTCTGACATCAGAGATGTCCATCGATCTGACTGTTGCGATCTTCCAATGAGAGCATATCGAAATTACAAGCTGGATGTCCTGTACTCAAATAGGGATAGAGAGTTACCAAACTGTCTGTCATCTTTCCAGCCCAAAATGTGGGCGGTTTGGCCTTTTGCTTTAAAAGATATTATTGAATTCAATTCATCCCTGCCGTTATGATAACGGCAGAATTCAACAGACCAGATCACATCAGATCGCACCACAGACCACTCGCCAAGCGATGGAGAAGGGGGAACCCCCTATCTTCTCACAGATCATCCTACCTACGGTGACTCACACGAGGCAGAGGTTCTCTGATTATACAAGAACGGATCCTCTCACAGTGGCGATATGCCACTACCTGAATATCAGAGTGGAAAAATTGCTTTCTTGGAAAAGCAGTACCACTGTTGGGGAGAAACTGAGAGATAGAGATGTTGCTTTCATGATTTGGCTGGTCATCACGGAAAGACTACTATTGAACGAACGCTGTCGAGAATGGAGAGGGAATTCCTCATTCAGCCAAGTATCAACACGGTTGATGGAACAGCTGAAAGACAACGCAAAAAAAGCCGAGAAACCACAGTCAGCAACAAACCGTCTAGATGATGATAAGAAGACGACCATTCTGTGGGTAGATGGTGACAACGTGGCCGATGTGCTGGAGGATGAACGACTGCACCGTTACATCAAGAGGTGAATTATCACGATTTTTCCGTCTAAGTCATTATGCAGCAAGAACTCACGTCTCTGGGTGGTTTACATGCAACAGAAAGACCGACTCTTACCTTACTCCCTCTTTCGTTTATTTCATTCGAAGCAAGACCGATTCATCGCCTGCAGCCCCCAGACCACAGGTAGAGACTGCGTAGACGTGTCCATCATGTCCCAAATGATGCAACTCCATTGGAATCTCCCCATCCACATCCGCTTCTGCTTCATCTCGAGGGATCACTTCGCCGCACAGACGATCGAAAACCTCAGGGCCATACCCAAAGACGGACAACTGAGAGAATGTCTCCACATCAACCCCAATCAACATCATGAGATCTCCGAGACGGAAGAGCTCCTCAAGGGGAGGAAATTTAAATTCTGGGACCAATATCTGGGTGAACGTCCGTCGGTGTGTGATCGACATCACATCACTTCTGATGCAAGCACGACAGACGCAGAGACAACACTCTGTACTGGTACACGAAAACAACCTGTTCCAACTCTTGCAAGACAAGATGGGAAACGCAATCGCGGAGCATCGTGAGATCCACGTGGCAGCCTTCATCTCTTCCATCAAGAAGCCACACAGCTCGAAGCCCATCCTTGTCGTGGACAACGTCACCATCGCTTCTCTCTACCGTAACTCTGATTTGGAAATCGTAGTGGGTGCGACATCATCTGATGCGGTGAGAGGATGTCTGAAGCGACTGCAGGGAAGGATAATCTCGGCTTGAATTTCGAAAGGCATACCACGCTGACCATAGTGGAATCTATTGACGCTTCAATGTGTGAAGAGTGGACCGATATGTTGCTCGAACACGAGGAATTGAAGCTTCACGTGTGGTGCACGGCGGAAGCGAATGTGGGTGCCCTGCAGAACATGAAAGTGGTCTTTGGAAGGAGACTTCAAGTCTTTGATCTGAGAGAGGTGACGTCACCTCATGATCATGATCATGATCATGATCATCATCGACAACCGAGGGCTGAACGATGAGCAGAAGATCGATCGATACCGACCTCCCGCCCTCATCCAGAAGCGATACACCGAACCATGTCGAATGGAATTCGCTTGTCAGTACGGTGACAGCTGCAGTTTCTACCACACGAAAGATCACAAACTCTTCTTCGAGGCCAACGGTGGGGTGGGACAGAAACGTGAGGTGTTCTTCTTACCTTCCACGACTGAACAACAGACAGACTACAAGATCAAGAGCTGCGCTCGTAAGACTTGTTCGTATCAGGACGAACCGGTAAAGTGTAAATTCTCTCATTCGATAGATGATCTGAGGTGCTACGACTTCCGGCCGTCTGCTTGTCATCACGGCCAGCCTTGTGGAGGACAGATGACACATCCACCCCTGGAACTACCTGAAGAACACAAACAGGCCTCAGCGGATCTTCCCCTGGTGAGAGAACAGAAAAAGATGTGACTGAGAGAGGATCAGAGCAAGAGAGAGACGAGCACGGCGAGAGATGCTTTGAAATTCGAACAGTTCGACATGAAAGCTGTCGGAGAGGGTTCTATACCTGATTTCATCAAACACTTTGCCTTACAGATGGAAGTACTCGAAGGCAATTGTGGTCTCGATTCAGAACACAACGTTCTCTACTTCAAGGTGAAGCAGATTTCATCTCATATTGATTCAATTCGATCGAGAGAGGACAGAATGAATTTACCTTGTCTGTAGAGTTTGGGAATGAATGATTTTCCATCTGAAACGAACGTGAAAGGAGTGAAGGTCAGAATATCAAAGATCAATCGCTGCAAGGTGACGTCCCATCCATCATCATCGACATCTCATCGTGTTCAGATCTACGTCAGAGCGGATGACATCAAACTCGATGTGGACTCCATCCTTCAGGCCTTACGATCATCTCTGTCCGATGCCGATTACTCTCTCTGTGATTGGAATCCAACTCGGCTGCCCGATGATCTCATTGAAATGAATGTGACGGACACCGTGCTGAAGATTCTACTGCAGATGAGAGTGATCTATCATAAGAGGAAGGTGAGGTATCGTCAGACGAAATCGAGCTGAATCGAACAGAGGGTCGTCTTCTATGAGACGATCGTGAGCCAGAGCCGTCCGGTCAGCAGGTGATGAGCTCATCGTGATGATGGACTGATGGTGACCAGTCCGGCCGTAATATCTATCACACATGGTCACGTACAGATTGGAGGCCTTTGAAGGGAATCCTTACGATGTGATGATGAGTTTGGGCCGAACGACTCTGTTTGTTACATCGAACGAATCGAAATTCTCGTGTGTTGGAGGTGCACGGGAAGAACGCAAACCACGCCGTTCATTTTTGAATAAACCGAATTCTGTTCGTGGACTGATGAGCATGAGCTTATTGAAGAGATCATCTGCAACGAGGAGAATGTTATCCCTCTTGTGTTTACAATTCAGAATCTAGGTACTGAAACCACCCACTCGACCTGGCAATACTTCTCTTGATGAGCGCAGACTACAAAGACTGGTGCATAGCGTCAGTTGATCAGCTCTCAACCCTCCTTCGGTGATCTTACAAGTGGGGACAGTGCAAGATTGTCTGTGGGTGAGCCACGTTTCTTGCTGATGTCTCTGATGCGACTCGAGTCATACAGGTAGACAAAGTTCAACTACTTACATGAATTCACCCCTATTTGATAATGATCCAGGCAGTTAGAATGTCCTCCCGTAGGGAAACGAATACCGATCGTTTGAGATGAGATGCGATTGAGACGATAAAGAAGTATACTTCTGAGAATGATAATCATACAGGTGTTGATGAATTGTATGGCAGGAAAATGGGTATTTGAGTATCGCATTGTCATGGAATACTCACTCATTTAGGATGATACTCACTCATCAATACTCATTCTAGATATGAGGCGTTACGTTCACCTATCGCATCACATCACAAATCCCATCGTGTGACGAAGACGATCACGCATGACCTACCTTCATTGATGCTGTATCCTTCGTTTTGTTGTTGGAATCCTGCTCGGATGCATCTCTCTCAGGTGGGACGCCATCTCATCGCACGTGCCATGATTACTGTTATGAGTATTTGAGTAGGCAGGGGGTCACTCACTCAAATACCCATTCCTGCATTGTATGGATTCTTCAGTAGTTGAGAATAAGGGCGCCTGCACGTTGCAGACTCGGGAAATTAGGATGTTGCAGTCTGAAGTCATCACCAGATAGAAGAGAAGAGAGGAACGAAACGAAGTTACATCGAAGTTTCTTTTTGTTCACTTCTTTTCTGTGTCACCTTTCATCTCTTCTATACTTAGCGTGAACTTATTCAAAAATACAGTTCGTCCATCTACTACTCGCTCTCGTTTTCTTCACCACCATCGACCCTCTTCATCGTCCGCCGGTCCCCATCTCGTCCAATCGCACGCGCAAAACTGAGATGAAACGATTAAACCAATATTTATTCAGCATGGGGTTCTCAGACCTTCTGGTAAACATCAGAGGTCGGTTGAGCGGGCTGTCCATACGCAGGTTGTCCGTAGGGTGCGGGCTGGCCGTACGCAGGTTGTCCGTAGGGTGCTGGCTGGCCGTACGCAGGTTGTCCGTAGGGTGCTGGCTGTCCGTAAACGGGGCTGGCACCGTAGACGGGAGCAGTGGTGTAGCCGTCGACGAGGTGGTAGTGCTGTGTGAGACCCCTCCAGAATGAGAAGGCACAGAAGGCACAGGCTCCACAGATCACCACACTGATTCCGATTCCGACTCCCCAGCTGACAGACATGGAGCTCCTCGAAGATGACACGCATGTGTTGTATGAACTGGAGGTGGAGGTGAAGCTATCGCATAGATCCTCGACGAGGGCTTCGATACGGATGAAGTTGACGACGCTGACGATGATCTCGACGAGAATGTAGATGAGAAGGAGGGCGAAATACTGGTCGAGGTAAGTATTAAACATGGAGAATAGAATGGACTTACGGCTCTGGCCAGAGAGGGGCTCTCCTTTTGGGCGGCAAGAATACCAACCGTTCCCGCGATCAAGAGTACGAAGCCAGGGATGATGCTGTAAATGAGGGAGGTGCTCTTGAGGTAGGAGATACTCCAGCCGGTCTCTCCGAGAGAGATGAGCCCTCCGATGAAGATGAGAATGCTGCAGATGAGGATGGTCTGCTTGTCGATGGCCATGTTGTTTGTTTTGTGTCCCCGAAGAATGTCTCTGTCATGTGTCTGACTGACGAGACCCGAATTTTCCTGCTCGCTACTTTCCGCTAATTTCTCGAAACAAAACCAACAAATGACAAACGAGTAAAGGGCTCTGAACCTTCTAGGTTTCATCCGGTTCTCACGAGATATTGTGCCCAAGCGAACGATAACGCATACTACACGAGACAAACTCGACCTTTTCTTCATCGTCAGGAGACAGAAGCCAAGAGGTGCAATTCGCTCGTGCGACTTTAATGTTCAAAGCCCGACTAACTTGATCGATTCATCGTATAGTCTCTGAGCTGCCGCCTCATCGTAAGCGTAAGGAGCATAACCAGGTCCACCGAAGGGAGCATCAGGTGCAGCCGCCTTCGCCTCTGCATTATCTTCCAGGTATCTACCTCCTCTCTTGCTCCACTCTTCACCGACCGCAGCCCACACAGTCGTGGCAGCACCTTGAGCGGTTGATTTCATTTGAGCGATGACTTTGGGATCATTCTGTCCCTCGAATGAGATGATGCGATCGATGTGAAAGACACCTCGTATGGCTTCATCTCCTCCTTGACGTGTTTCTGTAAACCGGTCCAGATACCTCCGGGGTGTAAAGAGGTGGCGTGCAGTCCTTGGCTTCCGTACCTCCTCTCGATTTCGTTGGCCATGTAGATGTTGGCCGTCTGCGTCGAATGAGATCATTGCACGTGTCATCTGGACGGAAAGTGTCAGTCACCTTGGCTTGACCGTAGGCTCTCCAAGGAGTGTAAGGTGTCTTCTCAAAGTTGTAATCATCAAAGACGATGCCACCTGTGCGGTGACCGAGAGAGGACACGCACACCACACGAGAGTGGAAATCAGGCGTGGATGATTTCAAGAGGGTCGGTTTCAACAATTCAAAGAGGAGGAAGTGTCCCAACTGTGAAGATCATCAGCCACGTGCATGACATTGTGGGCTCACGTGACACGTTGCGAATTGGCTCTCGAAACCGTCGACGGTCTTCTTGTAAGGACAAGCCATGATACCTGCATTGTTGACCAAGATGTTTAGACGGTCACTCTTCTTGAGGAACTCCGCGGTCGCTTCTCTCACGGACTGGAGAGAGTCCAATTCGAGCCTCACGACTTGCACTGGATTCTCCTGGTTGCCACCATCGATGTCTCTGGCAACCTCTTCTCCTCTCTTGACGTCTCTCGCAGTGATGTAGACGGTGGCTCCCGTCGCATACAGTCCTCTCGCCGTCTCAGGTCCGATGCCTGAAAAACAATCAGAGAGTGAGAGTCTATGATGTCATCATCAACACACCTGAAGTGCAACCTGTTACCAGAGCTACTTTTCCTTTCCATTGCCCCTCTAATCCCTCATCTCGAACAATGTCTAAAGCTGTGGGTCTGGCGTCACCAGCACCTTTCGGATTGGCAAATGAGGATGAATAGTCTTTAGGCATCTTGTGTGGCGTATGTTATGACCATGCTGCGTGGCTCATCGTCTTCGGCGATCCGCACACGGCGACCGGGAATGTCAATTTACAAAGAGCCATCGGAGATGAATAAAATATCAAGTGACAAACGGAATACGTAAACTTATCAGCCCAGAGCGCGCTCTATAGGACCATCTTTTTTAATTGCCCATTGCTCCTTTTTCTTCCACAAGACATCAAGCTCAATCTGACGGGAACTGATGTGCAGCATGGCGTTCGTTTCGAGTGCGGTGGAGGGATATCTTGGGATCTAGATGTGGAGATCACAAGAAAAGGGGTAGAAGTCAATTCTCCAGGTCTACCTGAAGACGAACAGTCCGTTCTCCTGATGGCACGCCCAGCAGCGAGGACGGTTCACCGTAAGTCGTCCAGACCGACCTGCCATCCGATGGAATGGCGACTTCAGAGACTTCCTAAGCAGGAATGGGTATTTGAGTATCGCATTCCATCGAATACTCACTCATTTAGGATGATACTCACTCACCAATACTCATTCTAGATATGATGCGGTACGTTCGTTCATCACATGACGGCAACACAAGTCACATCACAACACCAATCACATCGTGTGATGAAGACGATCACGCACGATCCACCTTCGTTGATGCAATATCGTTCGTCTTGTTGTTGGGCTCCTGCTCGGATGCACCTTCTCTCAGATGGGACGCCGTCTCATCGCACGTGCAATGACTACTGTCATGAGTATTTGAGTATCCCATCCTCGGGATACTCAGATATTCACTTAACAGGGGGTCACTCACTCACTCAAATACCCATTCCTGTTCCTAAGATGAAGATCTACCCTCCTACACTGAAGCCCATCCGAAATTCACGTCTCAAGTCGACCTTCCAAGATCTGAGATCGAGCACTACGACTGTCCCATCAAGCAATCGACCGATGAGATCGCAATCACCCGCTCAGGAGACCCTTCCCCTTCTTCCTCGTTAATTCAGGAGGACTGTCATCCATCCGAGCCCGAAGGTGAGACGATGCAAAGCTCATCCCATCTCATCTCCTCAGGCTTCATCTCCCAATCGACCCTCGGTTTCGAGAGAGACAACACGCTCATCGAAGAGTTACATGAGCTCTACTCGTCTAAACACAAGAACATGCTTGATGAAGCCCGCCAGTATCTCTTTCCCATCGATAATTGGTCCACTTTAGAAGGATCACAGACAGTGGAAGATATACTCGTGAAGGACATGTCTACTGCCTCCAAAAGGTACTACCGTGATCTCAACACGATGAGACGAACTGACCGTGATGCAGGAGGCGCCTCAACTCAACTATAATCTCTTTAGATGGACGAACGCAGCAGACTCAGTATGAGTCATAGCGAGCGTCTACCTAGCCGAGCCCACTCACAATGTCAGATTTACAAAATAATCGACGGAGAGGCTAAGCAAGTAATATAATAAATAATTCTCTTTTAAACACCTCCCTCTCCTCATCATGAGCTCTCAGACACACACGTCTGTTCTTGTGATACCGCTGAACGTATATCTTCACGTAACATCGTCCTCATCGAGAGATCACGTCACGCGATATGACCGTGACAGATAGATAGATCTACTGATTGTAGTGAAGGCATCACACAGCTATCTCCATGGAGATAAAGGGGAAGATCGCGTGGATCTACACTTGGAAACCCCACATCACACAGCTCGCAGATTGATGAGAGGCTCTCATGTTAGTTCCAGAGTCCATCTTTCAATCACAAGAGGAAGCTCACCTCTCAATTAAGAGTGTCTTCGACATCATACGGTCGAGAGAATTCCTCTTGATATCGGCGGGAACCCTCTCTGTCACTGGTGCCGTGGCTTTATGTATTCTCGTCAACTACAACTTTTTCATCTACACGGTCAACGTCCTCACGATCGTCGCTTGCATTCTCATTTTTGCCACATTCATCTTCGCCCAAGTGAGTCGAAACAAAGAGGACATCACTGACACGAACGGACAGTCTGAGGTAGTGGATGGATTTTTCGCCGCCCTTGGATGTGGGTATCTCTTCGTGGGGCTCTTAACTCTCGTGTCTCGTGTATGTTTTCTCTCCTAATCATCACCTTCTCATGTTTCGGGCAGGGTTCAGCGGCCTCTGTCATACACGTGAGAAGTAATGTATCACCAACTGGTGCCTCCGCACAGCTCGAGATGTACATCCGTGTGATCGAATGGTTCTCTTGGCTGATCGGTGTCATCCTAGTCCACCGCAGTTTCAAGGGACACAAGATGGTATTAGCGTATCTCACATTCTTGACCACCTTCACCACTTTTGTCCTCCTTGGTATCTTCTATTGGGGGGTTTTCCCTACCGTAGCGACGAGGTGTGGACCATCACTGATTCCATCTCGATGATTAACTCGGCACCCAGTGGTGTCCGCCCCGATGGAACACCAACCTCTTACGCCAGCACTTTCCGTTACTACGTCTCTGCCTCTTGGTGTTTTTGGTTCACAGGTCCGACATCATTTCCACATCATCTCTCCATCTCACAACGCCGACAGGATTTCTCATCGCATTGGTCCTACGCCGCAAGCACTTCTCCAAAGACGTCTTCGTCTTCGTCCTCGTCGCTCTCATCCTCCGCATCATCAACTTGACCCTCAATGCAGCGCTGAGAGATCTCGGACCGAGTGGTTTAGATGCTCTGCAGCTCATCACTCGCCTGTCTTCTTTTGTCTTTCTCTACTTTTCTGTCGGTACGAGCGTATTAAGAGATCCGCTCAAGACACTTTATTTTTCTCTGGGATTGCAGCAGGCTGCCACACAGAATCAATCTCTCGTTGTCTCGTGGATGGTCGATCAGGTGAGACCATCGAGATGGATGTCACATCGATGAGACCACACGGATGCACATCGACGTACACATCGTCGATTTGAATCGCTGAATGCGATCAGGTGCCCACCATCTGTATCCTGACCGATGAGTCTGCCATCACCATCCACGTCAACAAGTTTGGACAGAGCAAACTGAAGAGCAACCCAAAGACACCGCTGTTGGGTGCAAACTTTTTATCGTTTCTCGTCTTTCCATCAGACGAAACGAGGGATTCAGTTCAGAAACAAATCAACGATGCGATATCACATCCATCGGCCAGCGGGAACGTCATCGTGTTCCAATCGTTAGGCACTCTGGTGGGTCTTCTGGTTTCATCTGCATACGTCACATCACATCGATGTATTCTTTCACCTGACGATCGATCAGGCCGAACGCGATCGAGTCATTGAATGGACGATGAAAGTGATGAGAAGCAGCGTCCACATCTCAGCTGCAGATGGATCCAGTCGAGGCTCTACTGATCTGGAAGCGCAGACGACATTCAGCTCCAGCGCTGAGACCACGCGTGATTCTGTCACCTTGTTATACATTGGTGGGTTCATTGATTCGATTGTACCTCATCAGCCGATCATCGTCCGATGAGGCGCATCAGATCATGATGTAGTGTCTGATGTGCACCGTAATATCTTTGAGACATCTTTGTCGCACACTTGATTGAACGACATCAGGGAGAGATATGACAGAAGAGATTCAAAGGGAGAAATTTTTGATGGAAGCACGGAACAATGCAGAGAGATTGGCTCTCATGCAAGAAAATTTCGTTGCCAACACGTCCCACGAGGTGATATCCCATTGAAATTCCGATGAGAACTCGAATGACACGCGTACAGTTACGTACACCACTGAATTGTATTGTGGGAGTGACAGACCTGCTGATGTTGAGTCCCATCGATGTTTCAGACAAAGAGATGGTTTCCATGGTGAGGACATCAGCCAACACCCTCTTGGCTCTCATCAACGATCTCCTGGGTACGTAACTCGAAATCTCCCCACTAAAATTTCGCAGAATTTGCAAAGTTGAAGCAGGGTCAGATGAAGCTCAAGTACGGCCCGGTCGTGTTGAGAAGATTCGTAGAAAGCTCAGTCATGAGTATGAATGTGTTGTACGAGAAGAGCAACATTGACTTCTGCTGGTGGATAAGGAGAAACTGCCCTTCCATCATCCAATCAGATGACACTCGCGTCAGGCAGATCATATTCAATTTACTTAGGTGATGACGTCATCGGTCACGTGACCCGGAATCTCGCTCACATTTCACAGCAACGCCGTCAAATTTACGCCAAAGGGGCAGATTTTGTTGACAGCAGAGATGGAGGAGGAAAATTTCATTCGATTCAAAGTCATCGATTCGGGCATGGGAATACCACCGGAAGGACTCCGGAGTTTATTCTCTAGATTCTTTCAGGTGGGATCTACAACGTTGTAGATGGATTGAAGGGTGGTAGGTGGATCATGAGGGAGCGAATCAGAAGCAAGGGACGGGTATCGGTCTCTCTATATCCAAACAA